>OZ023312.1:18359677-18498438 GCA_964007375.1 Ophion obscuratus | reverse complement strand
GCACCACTGGTGCACTTTTGAATCTAGAACAAAAAAAAAAAACCATTAATCTAGAGGGCTATAGCTAGAGAATGTCGATCGGATTTTAAAAAGTATCAATTTTTGTGGATTTGGCGTGCGTTTGAAAAAAAAAAATTGATTTTTGACGAAAAAAAACGGCAAGTTTTTTGTTAATAAAAAATCAATAAATAAAGTTCTTGAAAATTCCGATCGACATTCTCAAGATAATGTAAATGTTCACATCTGGTTAAAATTTCAAGTAAAAAAAATGAAAATTGTTCGAGTTATGCTGCGTGCCATTTTGAAAAACCATGTTTCGAGAAAAACGCGTTTAAAGTTTTGCGAATAGTTTTTTATTGGAAAAAATTAAAAAAAGAAGTTAAAAGGATTTAAACTATTTTTAAACTAGAGGGTTTTAAACTATTTTTTAAGCCAATAAAAAAAAATCGATTTTTCAAAAAATTTACAGTGGCCTTACCCCTTAAGCCGATTGAGTTGAAACTTGGTAGAAATATTGATACTATGGGTACCTTCTACTTGACGAAAATTGTTTTTGAAAAATTGGAAAAAAAACTACTTTTTCAATCCACATTTTACAGAAATGTTGCGTGTAATGTTGATTTTTGTTGTTGTAAATGCGTGCCTTTTTCTCAAATTTACATTGAATTCAATTTAATTACCGTCACATAGAAACTATACATGTTCTAGCTGAAAAAATGTTTGAACTTTTTTGCAAATTAGAGTCTGCGGGAAGCTAGACTGCACGCCGATTCGCACCTCCGCTACAGCTCCGCCATTTCGATGATGAATTCATTTAAAAAAATTGTTTCGTATACTTAAATATACGAATACAATGAAAGTATATCTAAAGGTTGATAATTGTAGAATAATTATTTCTTAGTTTAAAAAATCCCTCAACATTGCTTATCTTCTTCCTGTCTAAATGTATATTCCGCCTTAAGAGGGTGCACCCCTCAAAGAAGGGGGTGTCGAGGGGTGACTACAGTTTCACTCACAAGCAGTCCACCGATCTGAATTCAACAAAAACCAAAATTCTTCTCATGTAAAGCGATGGAAAATCCACTATAGAAGTATTTTAAAAAATTAAGGGGTGACGCGCCTTTCTTTGAGGGGTAGTTTCTCCCCTTAGAAACGTTTTTCCGCCGATAGAAAAAAAATACGTGTTCAATAGTTTTCGATACATACATGAGTTTCAACAAAATCGAAGGCGGACACTTGGGTGATGTTCCTTGTAAAGTCTTCACCATATTGAAGTAATACGAGTTGACAATATATTATAGTTTGTCCTGTGTTAAACTATAACGACGTTGCATAAGTTCTCGCTGTTTTCCAACAGATGGCGTCACCAGAACTGCGTGCATGTAGTTTAAGATGGTAACGTATCTATAAAGAAATACTATAAACAAGCTCGAAATTCAGTGTACGCCATTTCGCCGAAGTGTAAACAACTTTTTTTTTCATAGCTTCAAACATGTTAAATTTCGCGCCATAAAAGAGTATTTGCGGGGAATTTTACTGCGTTACTTTATTCAAAAAAATCTGCAGCTGAAGCACACAGAATTCTTGTTGAGATTTACGGCGACCATGCTCTGTTGGAAACAGCACGTGGAGATTGGTTTAGACGCTTCTAAAATAATGATTTTGCTGTGATTAATTGGAGGCATTACTTCATGAAGACTCATGTCAGACGCTAGCTGAACTTGCAAAATCATTAGGAGTTGATCACACCAAAGTTTCGAAACGTTTGGAAGCCTTAGGAATGACCTTTTTTAACAAACCATTACTTTTCACGAAAAGCAGTGAAAACTTATTCAACATCCCAATATATATTTTTCTTTTTCCTCTTCTCTTTCGCTCTCTTCTCCTTCCGCCCTGCTGTTTTACACTCTCCTGCATTCTTTATCTTATTTTTATTTTTCTAATTTGTACTTATATTAGATCTACGTTGTTTTCTACTTTTCTCACATTTTTATTTGTGCATAACTATATTGTTCCACAGTTTTGTAGGGATAATACGTAAAACAAATCAAATGTCTTTTTCCCTCTCTCCATTTATAATATATCGTCTATGTCTCTTTTTACCCTCTTTCTCTCGCTTTCTTATAATCTCTCTCTCTCTCTCTCTCTCTCTCTCTCTCTCTCTCTCTCTCTCTCTCTCTCTCTCTCTCTCTCTCTCTCTCTCTCTCTCTCTCTCTCTCTCTCTCTCCCCCCTCTCTCTCTCTCTCTCATCATACGGAAACCTATATTCTCTCCAACTGACGTTTTTTTCTTCAATTATTCATGACAGTTGAACGATTTTGATGATTTACAACGATTTTTTCCTCAAAGTACGGCCTCGGGAAGTGCGTCCCAAACTTTCATCGAAAAACCTGGAAAACGAAGACCTGATATTTCTTCGATGAAACAGAATCTCACGGTAGTTTGGTGCGAATGGGA
This sequence comes from Ophion obscuratus, assembly GCA_964007375.1. Taxonomy (NCBI): domain Eukaryota; kingdom Metazoa; phylum Arthropoda; class Insecta; order Hymenoptera; family Ichneumonidae; genus Ophion; species Ophion obscuratus. Next base: position 18,495,981 of record OZ023312.1, on the reverse strand, counting down.
TCCGTGTATCGCTTGCTGAAAAAAAAAACAGGTAACAAAAGGATCCGCGATGTGCGAGCGATCTTGAATGATACGGTCGGTAAGACCCGCATGGAGTTTCCGGTTGCGTAGCAGCTTCCCGCCGTCCGCATGTCGGAGACTCCCGTCTGTGGGCATGAGAGCAGAATTCAAGTCGATACTTCCGATAGCCCGCATCGTTCGGAAGCCGGTCAACCGATCCTCGGATCTCCCTAATATTGTGCTATTTTTTTCACCCTTCAATTACGAAACTGTCAATAGCGATTTTTTATGCACAAATTTTCACTCCCAATTACACGATCGGGCTTAATCAAGGTGGTGATGAATTAGCCGAATTCCATTTTAATTGAGTCCGTTTTCGGAGTTCGGGCGTTGGGTAGGGCCACGTTGAAAAATGTCACGATCCGCTTTTTTCAGAATTATTATTCACAAGGTTGTCGCCTCTGCTAGGTCTTCACTTTGTGTGTATCCGCGGGGATGGTTATCAATTCATTATAATTAAATATATTTAAGGGTAGTGTACAATAATCCGGCATTATCGTTCGTCCATGTTTTTGCACTTATAATAATCCCCGTTGAATTATTTATTTGTTTATACGTGTGCATATATGTATGTATATGTGCGTGATTTTTAAATGGTATATTATATTATACTAATTTTATAATAAAAGCATTAGGTGGGCGATATTTATTTATATCATTTTTATAAATTATAGTTCATTCGAGCTCGTTAACAGGTTATACCTAGCCTGTGGCCAGAAAAAAGAGGAATTTCCGTGAATTTTTCCTGGGAAAGCGTGTATAGGTGTTCAATTTTTTTAAAATGATTAGGTATGGTTTCAAGTGTCTTTAACAATATTTGTATTGAAAAATATTTTTAAATGTAGTGGATGTAATGGTTTGTTTCCGAAATACAAAAAATCAAAAGTATTTAGTTTTTGCATGAAATGACCTAGTACTTAACCGATGGATATAATGAAATATCGATTTTCTAAAAAAATGTCGCCGTCGAAAGTGAAATTATCGATTTTTTGTTTAAAAAAACCTATTTTCGCTGCTAAAAAAACTATGATCAAAGTAAGATCAAAAGATCAATAGATTTTTGATATGTAGAAAAAGGTTGTAAAATTTGAAGTTTGGAAATTTATTAAATTAAATTGAAATTTGATTTTGAAAAGTCATTTTTAGATAAACGCGTTTGAAGTTTGCTGCTTCGTTGAACCTACCTATAAACTCCCATAACTCCCTCAATTTTGAACTGAACGACTACAAATTTTCAGAGAATGTTTTTGAAATTTTGTATTTGGAGAATTCGTCGAAAACCAAAAATCAAAATTTCCAAAAATGTCGCCCACGTGTAAGCGCTTGAAGCTTCAATAATTATATATCGGAGCTATACCCAAGTATTCATATGAATAATATCTAGACTATTTAATAGTATTTATTCGCATTACTTTCATGCCTGACCCGCCACAAGGCCGGGGAAGAGAACTTTAAATTTAATCGTAATTTGTTATTTCTTATATTTAATTAAATAATAAATATTCAATTTTAGAAATTATATATATATATATATCACCCTATACATAGGGTGTATATATATATATATATATATATATATATATATATATATATATATATATATATTCAAAACTATTAGTATTTTTTTTCTTGCTTTACGACAAAAATTGGCCGAGATATTTGCGCTTAAAGTCCAAGTAGTAAACAATGGCACAATAGTTGCTCACGCGCAGAACGTATAGAGCCGAGACGAGCGCGGCTGCCAAAACACGTTCAACGTGAATTTAAAAAAAAATCCGATAAAAGATAATGACCACGTAGACTCCCTTTGCAAATCGATAGTATGATTCAGTAATTTCTGTTTCTTTTTTAATATTTTAAGAAAATCGCGCGTGACCAACTACCATGTCATTGTTTTCTCAGCGTCGAACTTTGACCGCGAATATCTCAGGCAATTCTTATCGCCCAACAAAAAAAAGCGTTTTGCTCGCTCACCCTATATGCTCATCCACAGAGACGCAATAGTTGTAAATCACCCTACATATATGTAAAGGTACATATGTTTATAGTCACTTTTCCATGTGCGTGGAATATTTATCGCCACATTTCCATGTGCATTCTGCACTCATCGTCTGTAAGTCAATATTTGGCGCGCATCTCATTCGTTTCGAATCGTGCCGCGAGAGTCGCGCGCCAAGCGCGAGTTTCCAGTTTCGCGGGTGTACACGCTGCAACGCGTAGTCTCGTCTCCCTCTCGCTCCGTGTTTCCCGACGAATTATCGTGGCGCAAGGTAAGCACGGTCTTTATCAAGTACTCTCACGTAGTAAAAAAAAAACGCGCCAGATCTCGCTTACAATCTGTGCTCGCGTTATCTCGGCTCTCGAACCCTACTGGTTTTTATGGAATAGAAAGAGCGTTATCGAGCGACGAGATCATGCAACCCCAAAAGCGGGCGTTGCGGTCGCCTCGTCGCTCCTGATCCTCGTACGTTCCGGCACTCTCGCCTCTTTTCTCGGTTCTCTCGCCCGCGCAGCCTCGCGTTGCCGGTACACACGACGAGTCTAAAGACACACGTATGGCCGCGTAGATGTAGATCGATCTTTCTTTGCATACGGAAGACGAAAAAAAACAGCCTTGCGCCTTGTTCGAACAATAAAACGCGAACGCTCTTGCGACGCGGATTCACGCTTCCCTGCTAGCTCGCACGCGCATGCGTATACGAATCATTTTGCGTAAGGGCCTCGCTTCACTATCAACATTTTTTCTTCGACATTGAATTTCGTTAAAAACTGCATTATTTTAGTAACGCTATTATTTCCCTATTGACAAAAACATTCAAGGGAAGGGTGTATAGATATACATCTATTGATTTGTATTTGCGATCGCGATGGCGTTGCGCGCGGCCTGACGCCAGCGCCATTGTCCGGCGAAAACAAACAGTGGCCAGTGCTCGCCGACCTCCGCGTATCGCGGTGATCTCTCATCGCTTCATCAATTGGCAAGGGCTACACCGTCAATAAATATCGCGATCCAGTATCGCGACTTCCGTTTCAATAAACGTGTCAAGATATTTTCTGATGCGTTTAGACATCAATAATTATTGACGGGATCACGAATAACGTGATATTCATTGACTGTGTAACCCTTGCCATATAAATTCGCCCGCACAAAACGCGTTAACCAACGTGTTATGAACCGTTGCCCATAAAACGCTCCTTGTCGTACAGTGCCGAGGGAGATCTCGTTGGTGCTGCGCGTGCGCGGTACAAGCGTAGAGCGAGACAGATAGTCACGCTATAGATCACCAGAGCGAGACAGAGATAGAGTCGCGCGATACATCCCCAGAGCGAGAGAGGAGAGAAGTAGTCACGCGGCCCGGCTTTTTTCCTCGGACGCCATCTTGCTCCCGCCCGCTACACGAGAGCATTTTGTCAACATCGGAGCCGCGAGCGCAATGAAGGACGAAGGTGAGTTCAACTGTTTTAAAAGTTTTTCAAGAATATTCTTGAATAATTGTAGTTTGCGTCGTAACTTTTTCAAACACACACACACACACACACACACACATTCGTCGCGTGCACGCTCAAACGATTTTAATACGGAAATCAAGTGCGAGATATAAAAGGGCGGAGGGGCGGTGTATTTCAAATACGAAATATATAGATCTTGCTCGAATCTTGCGATAATCCTGGGGTTAACCCTCAGTGAATACAGGGCCCACACCCTTCAGCTTTTGGGCACTTATATGGATATGTGTGTGTGTATATGTATTAACGCACACATATACGTGTATAGACGTTCGTATAGACTCGCGGGCGCGCCAAGCCATCACTTTGCTCACAAGTGCGCCGCTCTACTCGCTTTTATACGCAAATAGACGGTGCAAAAGAGAGAGAGAGTGAGAGAGAGAGAGGGAGAGAGAGAGAGAGAAAGGTGGGGAACATCAGGGAAAGCGCAGCGTATTTTAATACGCTCTACCACTCGATCTTTTCGCCCTTGCGCAACCTTGTAAACTCATAACGAAGAGCTTTCAAGAATATTTTCCTCCACTTTTTCTTCTTCTTTTTATGGATATAATTTTCGTGATTTGCGGCTTCGATTTGAGCTCCGTAAATTCCGAATAATCTACGTTCTCTCGTTTGCACCTTTCTGTAAACGATTCCCACGGTGTCTCGCTATGATAATGGTCAATTCGAAATTGAGCTATTGGAGTGCACACATTGGCGAGTCTTTCACGCCAGTGGGATCGCAGTGACCCCAGGCTATCTCGACTACGAATATCTTGGAAACTATGAACTTGAGAAAAATTAATATACAAACGGTATTGCTCCAAATTCATTTATCTTTGAGGCTGCGAGGTGGAATTAAAAAAAAAAGAAAAAGATTTTGAAAAAAATTGATAAACGTACGTGAAGATGTACGTGTTGCGCCGAAGCGTTGGGGTCGGAATGACCCCATATGCCCTCGAAGGCTCAGAAGCCACAAATATCCGTACATATATTCCGAAAAATATAATAGTTCACGACGTCGTAGCCGTTTGAGCATTTTTAATTTGACATTCCTCCCTCGATGTTTTTGTTTCTGCGGTGAATTTTCACGGTCGACATTGTTTTCATAATGTTTTCCAGAAAAATATGAAAACCCAGAAAATCGACGATCCTACTATTACTATTTTTTTTACTAACAACTATTTTTAAAAATTACTCCCTGCAACTCTACATCCCAATTTTCCGCAAATTTAAAACAGTGTCAGCCTTTTCTCGAAAATTATCATCATTATATGCAGTGGCTCGGAAACGCGATCTACGCGAAAAAAAAACAACCGAAAAATTCGGGAACTTTTGTATGGTATCAATCATACGTGGAATTGCCCATGTACGCGGGGCAAGTTTCAAGATCCGGAAACTCGTAGATTTTCGGACGAAGCCTACTATAGCTTGGAACTTCAAGGAGCTCCGAGCTTGAATATGGGGGTCTACATGAATGTGTAAGTAGATATACAGCGAGAGTTCTGGACCAAATGCGGGGGGCGGGGCCGAGGGGGACCGGCCCGGGGGGGGGGGCGAAGCTTCTCGCATGTTCTAGAATGTTCTCGTCATTTGACCTTGACAGTTCTGGATCACTTGGCGACGGGCGGGGTGTCGAGTTACAGAAAATAATAATAAATAATTGTGGAATGTGGTAATAATAACAATAATGATAATAATGATGACGTCATTCTATGAACTACGCAGTTGACTGAGTGAGTATATAATAATAATCATAATAATATTAATAATAATTCATCGTGTCAAGTGATGATCGCTCATGGAATGTGGCGACAAGGGGGTCGGGTATCGGGTTACAGGTATAAGAACAATGTTAATAATAACAGTACTAATATGGCATCGTTCAAGGTTGTGAACGGATGATCATGGAATTTGGGGGAGGGCATTTTCGAGGACAGATTTCCGGGAATTGTTTATCTCGTTATATATATATATATATATATATATATATATATATATATATATATATATATATATATAACCTATTTGAATTCGACGATTATAAAAAATGTTTTCTGGAACATGAAGATTCAGTGAAATATCGATATTTAATTCAAAGCAAAAAACACGAAGTCCACACGATAAGACAGAAAAAAAAGCATTAAGTTATAAGATAAGCGAATTATTTTATCTGACACTACAGATACTGTACCATATGGTTATAAAAAATAAAAACATTATTTTATACGGTTATAAAAGTAAAAATAAAACATTTAATATATTTTCATTGTCCTTTATTTGAACAAAAAAACTTTACAAATCCTTTTCATTTATCCACCTGTTGTGTGAATTGTGGAAACCTAATCATTTCACTAGCACTTGATTTCCACGTTTTTGCACTATTTTTTCCACAAGGTAAATATCCGGATTTCTGACTGGAGTGAGTTCTTCCTGACAGAAACCACCTTCAATCGACTGACCCTGATAATCCGTCAGCTTGTACGTTACAGGATCGGTATTTCGTATCTCGCTTACGGTAAAAATTTCAGTCGTCCAATACGGTGTATAACCTTTCTTGAAAACGTGTTTGTACTTGCCGATTCGAACTTTATCTCCAATTTTAAACTTTATTTTCCGCGTACGATTGACACGATAATTTCCATAAATATTGCGAAGAATTTTTTTCTCTTAGCGGTGACATCCTTCATTTTCAATTTTATCGTGCGATGTTTGCTGCTATTATAGCTTGACATCAATTTGGGTAAAATATCGATCCATTTGTACGAGCCTCGGAGACTAATTGTTTCCACATCCGAGTCTTCAAAGTACGATTAAAACGTTTACATATCGACGCTTTCATGTTACTGAATGTGGAATATAGTTTAATATTATAATATTGTAAGAGAGCTCTGAAGTCGCTTTTATAAAATTCTTTGCCACGATCAGTATGTAATTTTTGTAGTACACGACCCTTCGCGACTACGGATTTCATCGCGCCCTATACATCTTTGCCATTTTTACTTTTTACCCGTACAGCCCAGGAAAAATTGGAAAATGTATCGATAATCGTTCGCAACAATTTGTACCCATTGTTGAATGGTGCGTACGCTGACATGTCCACAAGATCCGCCTGCCAGGTTTCATCCAATCCGCGAATATTCACATGACGGCGATGATAATTTCGTCAATCGGGTTTATGAAGCTCCTCCACCCCCACCGTCTTTTCGTTCATGTTTTTTCTAGTGCTCGCAAACATTCATCCAAGTGGGACAACACTTGGGAATTGCGCAATGTCAATCCGTGTCTGGCTTCGCGGACCGTGTCGATTCGTTTCAGCTGTTCGTCGATCCTTGTCTGAAGGCTTTGTATCATCAACTTGTTGCTATTTTCACTATCAGTTTTTTCCAATGCTCTCAGTTTTCCTTCCAAATACGTCCTCATACCTGACGGAGGATGATAAATCGATTACACACAAGCACTGTAATAGTGTGGAGGAATTCCAGTTGCTTACGAGAAAGGGCGTTTTCCCTTACGAATATGTGGACCGAACAAAACAAAAATTTTAATTTCACAAACTATCGCTATAAAGATGTACCGTTTGTCGTGTACGCAGACCTCGATAAGTCTTGGCAAGACTTATTATGCTAAGATTTTGTTTAAATCCACTCGTCCAGCAGTATCTGCAAATGTTTGGATCGACTGGAGGAAAAAAGTTGGATACCTTATACGGTGTTCGAAAATTCGCGGGTGGTGTGTTGAAGATCGGCGATTCACCGGTGACTTTTGACGACAAGCTCATCTCAGTGCAGAACAATACTCATGAACTCTCCCCTGGTTTGCTTGAATTGATATTTAAAAAGTCGCCGAATAGAGAGATCATAACTGCCGCAGATATGGATAATTATGGTGCAATTATCGTAAACACGAATGCGCATCGAAAGTTCTATGAATTCAACAAAGCCATCCGCACAGATAACACCAAGTACAAAGCAATTATCATGAATGTTCTTTCATCACGAAAAACTGGTAAAGCTCTACCACGCTACATGATTGCCCCCAAGAAACATATAGATTGCATTTATTGGGACGATCCTAATGAGTTGGTTGATAGATTGCGTCTTCTTCTTGCCTCCCAAGCCGCTGGTAACGCAAGTCATACCAATGAAATAATTTCCATCATTGAGGAATTGCGAACTATTTATTAGGCAGTGCGCGCTACTCTAATTCATTTACACCATGAGCGTTGACGTGTTCGGACGACAATTATTGAGTAAAGATGAAAGCGGTCCTCGGGGGAGCCGTGGTCTCCTGGTGATGGATTTAAAATTACGTTTAATGGTCAATATGGCATAGACAATAAGAGATTGCGCAATCTTGCTGATCCCATACAAGAGATCGGTGCTGTTACTGTATGGTTAATGCAAAATATTGTTAAACAAGAAGTACGTCTCGTAAATACAGTTACATCATCTATGCGAAGCCAATTGGATGATCATGAAATAATGATCCGAGCTCTCGAGTCTGATTATCGTAAAAATTTGAACAACCAACGTGATCATTATGAGACACTAGAAGAATTTACTCAAAACGCATTTGGAAGGGAGACTGAGCGCATTGAAAAAAAACTGATAGTGAAAATAGCAACAAGTTGATGATAAAAAGCCTTCAGATGAGGATCGACGAACAGCTGAAACGAATCGACACGGTCCGCAAAGCCGGACACGAATTGGCATTGCGCAATTCCCAAATGTTATCCCTCTTGGATGAACGTTTGCGAGCACTAGAAAAAACATGAAGGAGAAGAAGACGGTGGTGGTGGAGGAGCTTCATATACCTGCTAGACGAAATTATCATCGCCGTCATATGAATATTCGCGGATTGGGTGAAACCTAACAGGTGGATCTTGTGGACATGTCAGCGTACCCACCATTCAGCAATGGATTCAAATTCTTTCTAACGATTATCGATATAGTTCCCACGTTTTCCTGGGCTGTATCGGCATAAAGTAAAAATGGCAAAGATGTATCGGGCGCCATGAAATCCGTACTCGCGAAGGGTCGTCTACCACAAAAATTACATGTCGATCGCGGTAAAGAATTTTATAACGGCGGCTTTAGAGCTCTCTTACAACATTACAATATTGAACTATATTCCACATTCAGTAACATAAAAGCGTCGATATGTGGACGTTTTAATCGTACTTTGAAGACCCGGATGTGGAAACAATTTAGTCTCCGAGGCTCGTACAAATCGATCGATTTTTACCCAAATTTTTGTCAATCGTACGCGGAAAATAAAGTTTAAAATTGGAGATAAAGTTCGAATCGGCAAGTACAAACACGTTTTGGAGAAAGGTTATACACCGAATTGGGCGAATGAAATTTTTACCATAAGCGAGATACAAAATACCGATCCTGTAACGTACAAGCTTGTGGATTATCAGGGTTAGTCGATTGAAGGTGGTTTCTATCAGGAAGAACTTACTCCAGTCAGAAATCCGGATATTTATGTTGTGAAAAAAATCTTGCGAAAACGTGGAAATCAATTGCTAGTGAAATGGTTAGGTTTCGGCAATTCACACAACAGTTGGATAAATGAAGAGAATTTGTAAAGGTTTTTTTTTTTTCAAATCAAGGACAATAAAAATATATCAAATGTTTTAATTTAATTTTTATAACCGTATAAAATATTTTTTATTTCTTATAACCACATGGTACAGTATCCGTAGTGTAAAGTAAAATAATTCGCTTATCATCTAGTCAACTTAATGCTATTTTTTTCTGTCTTATCGTATGGACTTCGTGTTTTTGCTTTGAATTAAATATCGATATTTCACTGAATCTTCATGTTCCAGCAAACCTTTTTTATAATCGTCGAATTTAATGGTTTTCAGAGTCGCCCCTTTAATACCTTTCGCTCACTTTTTTGCTACTTTCAACGAAAGCTTCAAAAGCGTATAATTTTGCTTGCAATCCGATGAATTCCTCCATTATTTTACCATTCATTTCATCTTTCATTAAGCCGAGAACTTTCTTATTCGCTAGTGGTATTCCGTATATGTTGTCAGCCGGATAATCGGAAGTTTCGAAATTATGCAGATCACGATTCAAATAAGCATGTATATTGGGAACGGTGAAGTGATACAGATGACTATCGATGTCACTTTTCGATTAAATGATTTTTTTTTATTTCGTTAATGTCTTCCAGAAAGAATTCAATTCTCGCTTTCAATTTTTTCGTTTATAATTGTGATCTTGCATTCAGCGATTACTCCGAGTCAACTGATGGAGCATCGCAGAAACCCGCCCTTTATACGCCTAAGCCCTACCTCTAGAATATTCGAACATTCTAGAACATCTCTCCTTGTACAGCACGATGACGTTATGATTGAAGGTCATCATTTTTTATATATTATAGTAGACTATACCCGAATCTTCTAGAACGTTCGAGAACATACTCATATTACCCCGCTTTCATACCTTGCATGAGCGCAAATCAACTGCGTACAATACTGTTAAATCTGGGTTTTCTATGACTCGCATTACCCTCGTAATGGGGTACACAATTAGTATTAAGTCAACGCCGTAGTTTATTATTATTATTATATAAAATCACTAAATCAACTGCATACACTCAGAAAAAAGATTTATTATGTTCTAATAAATTAGCACATTAGAAAATAATTCATTAGAAATTAATAAACGTTTACTCGTATGGAGACAGTTTTTATGTGATTGTAACTACAGCATTTAATCGGCGTCACTAAATTTTTCTTTTTACGTGCCGATTTTTCACATCAATTAAAAGCCATACTTAAAATAGAAAATTTGAATAAATATTTCCTCAAATCAAATAAGTACTACTTTCCAATCACGAAAACCTCTTATTTCGCCACTATGATACTAATGCGCGCATGCGCACTTTGCCCTTTAACGCGACGGGCCCGACAACAGGCCGCTCATCAGATGTAGCTCACGCATATGCTTATCATGTAGCTTCTTCCTATGCCAATGCTTTTGGGACAAGTGTCAGTGTTGCGTTTCGGCAGTGAGAAACTCGAAAGTGAGGAATGATTTAAGTGTAAGTAAGAATATAAAATGACTCGAAAAAAACCAGCTGGGAGATTATGAAGAATCCTATTAGATGTTAAGAAAAATTCTTAGTAAATCTTAACCATAAACTTAAATAAAAAATTTTCTTAGCTGTTAATACAATCGTGGTAGGCCGACAAACAAACATGAAAACTTATTCGCTGGGAGACAAAATTCTTTGTCCTTAATAAATCTTTGTTCTGAGTGTAGTTCATTATTGTTATTATTATTATTATTGTATACTTAACCGGATCAACAATTCCCGGAAATCTGTCCTTACAATGCCCCCTCCCCCTACATTCAATGAGCCATCATCATCGCATCGATGAATTATTATTATTGTCACTAAATCAACTACGTAATTATATATATATATATATATATATATATATATATATATATATATATATATATATATATATATATTCAACAGGATAAACAAACCCCGGAAATATGTCCACGAAAATGCCCTCCCCCACATTCCATGATCATCTGTTCACAACGTTGAGCGATGACATATTATTATTATTTTTTTAAATAGTTTTTGTTCCAGCCGTACAGGGCTTCCCCTTTTTACGAGCCCCATCCGCCTACCTTCGTTCTACCTCTATTCGATATCCCCCCTCTACCTCTCTTTCACTACCCCTAATCCCCCCCACAACTGTTCCCTACCTCCCATTCCACCCCCCACCTTGTGGCCGCAGCCGACTTCCCCCTCTGTATCGTATTCACCATGCCATGACATATCTGCCATGGGCATAGGAAAACTGCGGAAAACCTATATCGATACAGCCGGTCCCACGTTTGCCTCCTAGTGACGGAACTAGTCGTCTTTCGCCGAGAAATGTCGAAAAAAACATTTTACGACGAAAGTGACACGGCTAGGATTCGAACCCGAGGTATATTATTGTTATATTAACATTATTCTTATATCTGTAACCCGGCACTCGACCCCCTTGTCGCCACATTCCATGAGCGATCATTATTTGAAACGATGAATTATTATTATTATTGCCACATTCCCCAATTATTTATTATCTCCTGTAACTCGACACCCCGCACCAAAACTATCAAGGTCAAATGACGAGAACATTCTAGAACATTCGAGATGCTTCGTGCCCCCCCCCCCCCGCCGTCGGTCGCCCTCTGCCTTGCACCCCCCTCGTCCACATTTGGTCCAGAACTCTCATTGCATATCTACTTGTATATATATATATGCATATAGGTGTGCTGAGCGTAGGCAGAGACCGTTGGGTGGTTGAATCGCGAAGTGGACGCCCAGGAGGGCCCTTGTACACTCTTAGAGAAGAAGGTCTAGGTGTACGTACCCTACGTACGTGCATATAATAGTATGTGCGCTGTACTATGAACGTAATACGCTTGCGTGTATACCTATACGTATATAGCTAGATTTCATCTCACGAACTCTCTTCCTCGTTTTTCTTTCCGCGTTTCGCCTCTTTCACCCCCTCACTCTAAGCTCCTCTCATTTTTCGGTACAATATTACATCCGCAATAGTTTATATATATATATATATATATATATATATATATATATATATCATTAATAGAAAGAATATTATAGTTCATAACTTTGTATATCTGTGTATACATACATGCTTGTATGTATGTATGTATGTATATATATATATATATATATATATATATATATACACATCCATACATAACATGATGTCGAAGTTTGCATCGTTGGAGACCAATGAAAATTCAACTTTGTGAATCATTTCCGCGTTATCATGCAAATTTCTTGGCAGTTTTAGGCAACGCCAATCACTCAAACGTTTTTTTAGGATTCCGCGGAGTTTAACACATTTAATTTGTAAGAAATAGTTTGGGCGATAACAAAAACCCAAAATAATAATTTTCGATGCGTTTCAACGATGCAAGCTTCATGGAGATTACATAACTCTGATGCATATCAGAGTACTCAATCAATAAATAGAGTACTCGCAATACTCAATAAATAGCGAGGTGCATACTTTATTTTGGTCAATGTTCCGTATGGAATTTTTTTCTATCAAAGTATTTATTCTCCGAGTTTCAACTTTATATCCTTGCAGGTCTATACCCTTTCCAATTGAATCCTTTCCTACCACCCCTTACCCGCGCTTCGCGAATCCAACTTCACTTCCCTTGCGTTCACAGGTGTCTTAAGGGGGGACATGCCCCACGGCCAGGAAAAGTGCCTGATTTTCATGATTTCTTTTTAAAGGAACGATTTCTTCACCATTTTTTAGACTTAGGGTATGTTTTATTATTACTTTTGGCTGGTACATGGTATTATTTTTATCAACCTTAAAATATGGTGGAGGTATGGAACATCTTCTGAACGGGCTGCGGTGAATGTTGTCAGACGGCGTGCCACGTAGCGTCGGCGGGATTGATGTAAACAAAAAACACGAATATTTTACTTTCATTAATAGTCAAACGCAGAATATGAACCGAGAAAAAGTGAGAAATGTTAAAAATCGATGAAATGGTACGCTTCAAACAAAAAAGATCGAATATTCAAAAAAATGGCTACATTTTGCAATATAAAAATACTTTTAAAAAATGTACCAACATTTAGAGTCATGTTTCAGAGAATAAGGTCAGAAAGATTTATACCAACTTTCATCAGAATCGGACGGTTAGTTTTGGAGCTATACGTCACGCCAGTTTTGAAAATACCTTTTAAAAGACCGTGCTATACCGCCACCACTTTTAAAGATTAATGAAAAATATCTTGTAACAGCCAAATGTAGTAATAAACCATACCCTAAGTCTCAAAAAGGGAAAATAAATATTTCGTTCAAAAAAAGATAATGAAAATCAGCATTTTTTTCCTCGCCTAAAGGTATCTCTCCTTTTAAGCTACACTATACTACATTTGTCGTAGGTACGGGGGAACTGGGGTTATGCACATGGGGTTGAAGTTTGCGTCGTTAGTATGGAACAAAAATTCTTTACAATAACTTTTAAAAAAATTATCATAAAAAACCATATTTCGTAGATTTAGGTTGTAAATCGCTAAATAACGATTCAAAAAAATTGTCGCGTAATTTTGACAACTTAAATTTGCTTAAATTGCATTCCAACGATGCAAGCTTCAACGTTATACTGAGAGGGTGGTAACATCTCACGAACCTATGGGCTGAGCTTCTCTCCGTGTGGCGGGTTAAGGGATCAGTCAATCGCGGCACAGGCAAGAGTCCACGAGGGCTAGTTTGGACTAGTCCGAACGAAGCAGAGCCCAGATGAGGTACGCTCTTCATGTATTGTTTGCCTTTCGGAACGAACGAAAAAAACGCAGAAAACAGGGAGTAAAAGAGCAGAGAACAGGATAAAAAAGAAGAGGAAAAAGAAACGAACGAGGGCACGAAGCAAAAGAGATCGCGAGTACTTGAGCACGAGCTTAGAAGACAACGCGACTGAGCTTCGGAGATAGGCGGCTAGGGAGATGGGGGCCAGGGAGGTAGAACAATGGACACGGAGAGGTAAACCGGTGAGCCGGTATGCTGCGTCATCGCCCCCGCCTATACAACCATCACCCCGGTGTCTGAGAGCACATCTCCAACGACGCGGGTAACGAGGAGAGAGATATAAAACTTGGGGCAAAGAACGCTACGGGACTATTTTTCCTGTCTTGCTCTCTCTCTCTCTGCCCTTCTCTTTTTTCCGACTTTAGGTCTCTCTCTCTTTTTCTCTTCCTTTCACTTTTATCTCGCTGTGTTCTGTGACGTATTTTCTTCTCTCTCTCTCTGCCTCTCTCTCCCTTATCCATGTCTCTGCACATCCAATTTCCCGTACTCTTCTCCCTCTTCACGAGCTGCACAAGGGAGCAAGGGGTGGTCACGCGCGACGGAGCCCACGGGCTCAAGTTACTCCCAAGTTAAATTGGCAAATCAGCTTTAAAAAAACAACGGAAGGATCTTCCGCGCGGAAACAGTAACAAGCAATCGTTGCGAAAGTCACGAGAGTAAAGAGAGAAACGGATCGGCTGAAGTGGTCCGCTGACCTTGGTGCGGACTACACCTGTTTGACATTTTGGCCTCGCGGGTTCCCAACGGATGAATAGCTGCTCGGATTGATCTTCTTTGGCAGCGATATCATTTTAAAAGCAAGAAAAAAGAGTTTCGTTTGGCCATACGAATAGAATATCGTTTGGCCATATCGGTAGAAACTGGACCCTTCGATTTCAATTCCTCTTGAGGAATATAATGATCTTTTTCACATTCAACATTTTGGTGAGTATCTTTTTGTATATACAGGGTGAGGCACTAACTGTTGCCACCTTGAATATCTCTGTAATTATCGACGTCACAAAAAAGTTTGAAACAAAAGTTGTACCGTACGAAAGGGGTAAACACAGTAAAGGTCACCTCCACTTTTTTAAATGAGACGGTACATTTTTGTTCAACTATCTTGTAGAGCATCGAAAACTGCATAAAAAACATTTAGGGATCAAAGTCGTTCAAGGTCATTTAAGATCAAAAAGTGACATGAACTTTATTTTTATGTGAAATTACCTTTATTCACAGTAGATGTTCAAAGTGATTGCCATTGGAATCAATGCAGTATTGCAATCTCCTCATCACGAATTTCTTATCACTTCGGCACTTATCGCCGAAGTCTTGCCATTGGCTTGTATGTAAACAACTGCACCAAACCGACAGTGTACACAGAACACTGTACCATTCTTCGCCCAAACAAATCCAAGATAACGATAGTAAGAATGGTGACACTAGTATTAAAGAATCAAGCGAACCTAAATGATGTATTCTTTTGAAGAGCAAACTGATATGCTTCTAATTTACGGAGAATGTCAGAAAAATGCAGCGAGAGCTTATACGCTGAAAGATTTTCTGAACGTTCTCATCCTATACGCCGTACATTTCAAATTTTGTCCACTAAACTGAGGACAACTGGATCCTTAACCCGTCAGGAAAGTAACCGACAAAAGCGAGTTACTAACGAAGAAACGGAAGTTGGTGTTCTTGCCGCCATTCATCGACACCCTTGTGCGAGTTCTCGTCAAATTGCGAGGGGATCTGGCGTAAGCCAAAGAAGTATTCTACGTGTTCTACATCGTCATAAATATCATCCTTACCACGTCAGTCTCCACCAGGAATTAGCTGGTACGGATTTCATGAATCCCACTACATTCTGCCGTTGGGCTCAACGCCAGATTCAGAGAGATGACTCATTTATTAATCGGATTTTATTTACTGATGAGGCAACATTTACGAATCATGGAAATATTAATTTGCATAACATGCATTTGTGGTCAACTGAAAATCCACATTGGCTGCGGCAAGTTGCACACCAAAGACCGTGGTCGGTTAATGTATGGTGTGGGATTATTGGGGATAGAATCATAGGCCCTTATTTCATCGAAGGGAATCTTAATGGTAGGAAGTACACCACATTCCTTCAAGAAACATTAGGTCCGTTATTTGAAGAAATACCTTTAGAAACAAGAAACAGAATGTGGTATCGACAACATGGGTGCCCGGCACATTTTTCGCTAATAGCTAGAAATGAATTGCAAAAGAGATTTCCAAATCGTTGGATTGGACGCGGAGGAGCTGTATCGTGGCCGGCTCGCTCGCCAGACTTGACGCCTCTGGACTTTTTCTTGTGGGGATACTTGAAAGATCTTGTTTATAAAGAACGTCCAACTACGCCGGATGATATGCGCGAGAGAATTCTTCGAGCCTGTGATTCGATAAGTGCCGAAGTGATAAGAAATTCTACACAATCCGTGATGAGGAGATTGTAATACTGCATTGATTCCAATGGCAATCACTTTAAACATCTACTGTGAATAAAGGTAATTTCACATATAAATAAAGTTCATGTCACTTTATGATCTTAAATGACCTTGAACGACTTTGACCTTTAAATGTTTTTTATGCAATTTTCGATGCTTTACAAGATAGTTGAAAAAAAATGTACCGTCTTATTTAAAAAAGTGGAGGTGACCTTTACTGTGTGACAGCGTCTCCACTGAAATAAAAAAAAATGGTCGCATTTGATGACCCCTTTCGTACGGTACAACTTTTGTTTCAAACATTTTTTTGTGACGTTGATGATTACAGAGATATTCAAAGTGGCAACAGTTAGTGCCTCACCCTGTATATTAGGAGGTTGAAGAAGTTCTGGATGTTCTCCATCAGATGGCGTTACCAAAATTGCGTGCGTGTAGTTTAAGATCGTAACGTATCTATGAAGAAGTACTACCCGACTAGAAATTGTGCTAGCCTGTCTGAGTTAATACCTCAATTATTTTAGTGCTATACTTTATTTTTAAAAAATCTGCAGCTGAAGCACACAGCATTCTTGTTGAGATTTACGGCGACCATGCTCTGTCGGAAACAACGTGCAGAGATTGGTTTAGACGCTTTCGAAATAATGATTTTGATCTGTCGAATTGGAGGCATTGCAAAATGCAAATGCAAATCTTTGCACAGTGGTTTTCCCCTTAACAAACTTGTCGTATGGAATGCTGTCAACTTTGCGCGGTAAAATTTTGCGCAAGTTTTAAATTAAAAACTTAACCATGCAAAATTTTTCCTATTTCTGGCGGTTCTAAAATCGTGACATCACGCAAACCTTGACCTCCCTCTCCCCTCACGTACGTAGGATCGTACGCCTGGGCGGACCCCCTCCCTCCCTTGCGTACCGCCGTGGATTCTGGAAGTTCAGCTAGTACCGGACATGAGTCGTCATGAAGCAATGCCCCAATTCAATACACCAAAATAATTATTTTTGAAGCGTCTAAACCAATCTCTGCCCGTTTTTTCCTATAGAGCATGGTCGCCGTAAGTCTCAACAAGCATTCTGTGTTTCGGCTGCAGTTTTTTTTAAAATAAAGTAGTGCGCTAAAGTAGTGTTTTTAAATAAAGTAGTGCCGCTAAAGTAGTTTAAATTCCCCGCAAATCTCACTCTTCTTTTGGTACGAAATTTCATATGTTTAGCACTATGAAAAAAAGTTGTTTACACTTCCGCGAAATAACATACATTGACTTTCAAGCCTGCTTATAGTACTTCTTTATAGATGCGTTACCATCTTAAACTACACGCACGCACTTCTGGTAACGCCGTCTGTTGGTAAACAGCGAGAACTTATTCAACGTCCTAATATAAATATTAACTATAATATTACTAACCGTATTGAATAACTACTAACTATGAATAATAATAAATAATTAATAATTAAATAGTTAATAGCTAATAATTATAAAATTATTATTACCATGAACCACATTATTATTAGTAACTATAATATTATTTTTTATTCACTATATATGTACATATATTAATATGATCTATATAGGCATGTGTGAATATATATACACATATATACATATATATATACATATACATATATATATATTAACTAGTAAGGTTTTTGAACAATATTTAAAATAACTTTTTCTTTTTTCGGTAAAATTTGACCAATTCGAAAATCAAAGGTTGTCATACAGTATTCCATTGTTTTTTCAACTCAGCAGAATTCTTTGGGAAACACGTTTAAAAAGTTTATTTCAGTTCGAATAGACGCTACCGTGTGCGTAAAATGTTTAACTCGAAAGTGAAACGCACATACATAAAGTATATTTATTATCGTCTCATTTCTACATATAGCCGTTGCCTTTCGACCTCGGAGTTGAGTTTACTCTCCAACAAATGTATATACACATAGTTACTATATTATATAGACATGCACGCACATATATATCAATATATACATAAAGAAATGGCCGGTGATTTTGAAGACACTGGACTTCAAGTAGCAACCCCGTAACAGCCAGACATGTCGACAGTCAACATTACCTCGGCATAGCAGGTTCAAAATATCCTTTCCCCATCGAACTACATGTACTCACGTTACACACATACATACGCAGGCGTGTTAGTCGTACATAGTATGATGGCAAATATAAATGGATCAGCGCGATGAGAGAGCGAGTGATGACGAGCGACAACCCCCCGCGAGGTTTCCCGCGCGGAGCACCCGTCCGTCGATAATGTTTCCGTCACACACAGCGCGAGGTAACCCGCACGCATCCCCCTCCTTCGCGCGCGCCTCCACTGCCACACACCGCACGTTTTTACCGCGCTCTTCAAACGCACATCTCTTTTCGTTCATTTCTCTCTTTTTTTTGCATCGTAATACGCGTTTCGCACGTCAGCAATCGTTGAATGCGGCGCCGAGCGACGCAGTCGCGTCTCACGACACACGTTTGCCGGGTGGGGGGATAATATCGCCGCGTATAGAGTGCCGAGAGGGCGCGCTAGAGACGAGAAGGGCCCCCCGTGCGAGAACGGGCCCTCCCGCTGTTGCCACGTCGAAGGAATCCTTGACTCCGCGACATTGGCGACTCCCACGGCGTTGTCCAGTCTCCCGTAAATATCGATACTCTCGTCTGGAAAACTTTTACATTCATTTGACAATTGTGCCCTGTGCGTGTGTATAACGAGTGGTGCCTTGACAGGCGAAATACCTCGACTATACGTGAGGCTCGATGAACATTCGAGGATAATGTAGCCCTGAGGGTTTCTGGAAAGAAGATGAAAGAAAGCAAGAGAGAGAGAGGGAGAGTTATTATGTAGAACGGCCGGTGAATCGTTGAAGCTTTGGGTGTCAACTTTTTCGGTGGATGCATATAGGCGCGACGTGAATTCCCAACACGGTGGTTTCATTCGCTTGCACCGTAGGCACTTTTTTTCTCTCTCGTTCTCTCATTGCTACTCTCAATCTGCTTTGTCTTTCTCGAGTCGTGCTGTTGCGGTTCCTCTCGCCGTGTGTGGGAACTCCCGTTTCTCAAGTGCCGCTGCCCGCAGCCACGACGATGTTGAAATTTCTTTTTCTTCATGTACGTATAACGAATAGAGGTACGAGAGGCGAACCGGGCGGCCGGTGCGCGAGAGCCGCGCTTGCCTCTCGAAACGTCACGCTAGAATTGACGCACGATCAACGAAACGATCGCGGTGCTTTCGTTCAGCCACTCTCTCTCTGTCCCACTCTCCGCTCTCTATCTTTCTGCCTTATTATGATTGTTATTTTCTTTTATTGTCAGAATTACGATCTTTTTAAAAATTATGATTGTTATTTTTTTGTTTAGTTCTATTATGTTTCACTGTTTACAACATCATTATAATATATATATATATATATATATATATATATATATATATATATATTATCATTGTTGCTTTTGTTTCTGTTTATTATTATTATCATTATGCATATTTTTATTATTTGCAGCACTTATTATTTTTACCCCATCATTATTATTATACATTTTATTGCTCCTGGCAACGCACTTCCTCAGTTTGCACTTGGAAACATTCACCTATACCCGGCGGAGGTTTGGCTCGATTTTCATTGATGCTGGAATAATAATGCAAATATTATTACCGGAACAATAAACAATTATTATTATTATTATTCAAAATATTTCCCATTACTATAATTTTATTCGCTATAGTGACAATTTTCGTATTGCGACATTTTTCAATTACATCGAGGTTTATATATGTGTGTGTGTGTGTGTGTGTGTGTGTGTGTGTGCGTGTGTGTGTGTGTGTGTATATATGCACGTGAACTTTATACAGACATTGTAATAATGATAGTAATAACGATAATAACGCTTCGTGGAACATTTGAACGAGTTTATGCGTGCACCGCGACCTGCCAATCAAAGAGGCGCGAACCGTACACAATTCGACGTTTCACGGGCTGTGCTTTGCGCCATTTTGTCAATAGCAGCGACCGACGTGTATGAATATGCACGTGATTGGAGCGCGAAAGCTCACGGAGGGCGCTTCTGGGGCTCGAATGATTTCTGAAGAGGTTCGCATATATAGAGTGTGTGTGTGTGTGTATGGATGCGTGCTCGAGATGCCCGTGCATACTCGCTACGGGTTAATATATCTACTGGCTAGATCGCTCACATGCTCATACATACGCTCTTACAAAAGACTTTTGCATTTTGCTTTCTCTCATTTGTTTCGTTCTTTTCTACACTCGTGAAAAAAAACGCGGTACTGTGAATGTACAACGTGCGCAGTTGGTACGAATCTTGGCATCTGGACTTTTGGCTTTTAAACAATGTCGCCATACGTGAAATATTCGCCTCACTGAGTCGTCGAGTGTCGTGCGGGACGCGATGAGACTCAACGAATCGAGCGGGCGCACCCAACGTCTTACTCGACATTTATTTATTTTGTTTCTTTTGAACTTTTCATAACCGTTCGCCAAAGTTTGCTGTGAACTTGCGGTTCTGTTCCCGTTTGTTGCAACGCTCTCCCGCTCGCTTCTTATCGTAGTTTTTTTTTACAAATGCCCCGTTCGTGCACAATGTCAATGCTTGTTTTTGAATTGTGATTATAAGTTTTTTTTTGTAATTTGATCTGATTACACAAGTCAAGAAAAATGTGGTGGGTACCAGCACAATTCGTATGGTTTTTTGTCAAGTGACTACCGGTGAGACCTATACCAACCTATATTTCAAGTTAGGGCGGAGCGAGGTCTTATGAGCCGCGGGGTCTCCTTCGCCACCCACACTAGTCCACAGACGGTGCGTGCTAGATAGAAATGTGGGATGTCAGAAGAAGCGAGAGGGGTACGCGGCTCGGTACGGTTTGAGTGTCACGTACGTTGCTTATTTTCGCGCCAAAAGTAAAAAAAAAAGCAGTTGGTCGTATCTTTTGATCTCCAGTCCATGCTTGTGGTGTTACGGCAATCAATTAAGTGTATTTTTATTTCATAATATTATATTTAAACGATGACATAATGAAAAATAATCTAATATTAATAGTCTTAAGGTGGGTGTTTAAACCCCACCCGAAGTACCTGTGAATCTTTCTACAAAAACTATTTCTTTTTTTTTTTTTTTCAAAATGCGAAACTACAAGGGACCAACTGAACGGCCTTCGAAGAACTGATGATACGTCCCGCGTAGAAATTTCGTGATACGGGTAACACCCGTATCACGAAATATATTATGGACAGCCTGATTCTACCCCGATCGGGCGATACTAAAATGGCCCTTTTAAGGCCATTCCTGATAAGATCCTATTAAGGCTTTCCCCGATAAGTCCCTACTAAGGCTTTCCCTGATAAGGTCCTACGCAGGCTTTCCCAGGTGAGGGCCTACTGAGGCTTTTCCTGGTAAGGCCATAAACAGGCTTGCCCTATAACTGCCTCAGAAGTCGATAGATGCACATAACCTCTTATTATCCACATGGAAACTTCGATTCGATAGCATCGTAGCTTTGGAATTTCGATGTATTCCGGAATTTCATAAAATATGGACTGTCGCAGCAAAAAACGATATGCAACTCGGATGCGTGTTAGATGATTTCCGCAGCTTTGTAAATCTCGGAACACAGATCAGAAAGTGTCATTGTCATGGGAACAAGGAATGTATAACCTAACCGTGCTTATAGGTGTTTAACATGTTATTCATATGTTCACGGTATCGGGGGCGGATCAATCATATGCATAACGCTTAATGAAGGCTTTAACTATATATATATATATATATAGGAATCAACTATGGGGCCGTCCATAAATTACGTCATTTTAAAATAGGGGGGGGGGGGGTTCGTCTGCGGATGACGGTAAATGACGGATGAGGGGGGGGGGGGCGTTTCGAAATTGACGTCATTCTTGTGATACCAGTTACTTCAAAATGTACAATAGTATATTGTACAACTAGAGTGGTTTCCCCTCATGAGTGATGAAAAATATTTTGCAAGTACCTAATGGTATTAATTATTGAACTCATTATTTATTTATTTATTACATAAGGTTTGTCTACATTATATTCGAGAACTTCAAATAACAGCGTACCTATGAAAATAGTTCGATCGAGCCAAAATGAATATGGGGAGGATACGGAGATATTACCCGTGATCCAGGATTTGCAAGAATGGGTGAAAACTCCGTGGGGGCTATCCAAAGAAAACTAAAGAATAGAGAAGAATAATATTATTATATTAATGAAAATTGCCAAAGTACAAAATAATAAAAGATGATTCTATAACAAAATGTGGGAGCTATCCAAAGAAAACTAAAGAATAGGGAAGAATAATATTATTATATTAATAAACATTGCCAAAGTACAAAATAATAAAAGATGATTCTATAACAAAATGTTTTAATGTTACCCAATTTTTCTCAAATCCGCAAATGTTTTAATTTTGCCAAACTGGTAATGACGTCAATTTTGCGAGAGGGGGGGGGGGTCATTGGGAAATGACGATAGGATGATTGTAGGGGGGGGGGGGGGGGTCGAAAATCAGCAAAAATCGATGACGTAATATATGGACGGCCCCTATTATATTGCTGAGAGTAATATAACTTTCAAGTATTATAAACTTATCGTATAATTGTATAGTATAGTTATTCCGTGCAATTATATTACTCAAGTAATATAGTGCAATTATTAAAGTAATATAATTTTATTTTATTGTAACCAAGTTTAATAAAAAGAATATGTTGACAAATATATACTAGAATTTGGAATTAATTGTAGAGTCCGTATGTGCTCTGGCTGCGTCAGGGAGTATTATAATGATCTGATCAGGCAATATTATAAATGCCTGATCAGGCAACCTAATAAGGGCCTTATCATGCAACCGGGTTAGGCCTATAATAAATGTTACACAACGTTACATTTTCTAGTAGGGCGCTTTCAGGCTGCCTTATAAGTGGTCTACGAGGGCAGTCAGGTAACGTGATCACGCCCTGAATCGGGCCCCATAAAAATTTCTGCGCGGGGTGCCGTAGAAGAAGTCACCAACGGCTCCTTCTTTTTATGTTTCTCGTGTGAAACAAACTTTATTATCCCACTGGCTCAACTGAACCATCTGACTTTTGTGACATTCATGTAAGTTTAGGCTAGAAAGCGTTTTTACTACAGTTTTCCGATGGTATTAGGTAGCCAAATAAACAACCTATCTATTTTAAAAGATATCATTGCTTATCACTTTAGTAATTCGGAGCTATACTGTTCAGAACCAAATCATGATCAAGTGATCCCGCTGTGACCTACTACACAAGGTTTTCAAATGAATTTTACTTTCATAGCCAGTGTCGTTAGCAGTTCATTTAAGAAATGTTTCCTGTTCTTTTGAATTATTTTCTGTTATAAGTTAATTCATCTATATGCGGACGGTAGTAAAGCGAAGACGAGGTTCTTCGAACTACCCTAATACATTTTGTTATATATGCGGAGAGTATGTTATTAAAAATTTAGAAAATGATTACAGATTTCATGAAAAGGCCTTTTTTTCTTATTGCGGGACAGAAATAAAGTATCGAGGTAAATTCGCAGATAATCTTGGCTCCTTCAGTGAAGAGCTACGAGAACGCTTCCACCAAGACAAAAATCATGAAAGATAGGTATCAGGGATGATGGAACATACACACACACACACATGATGGCTAATTATGTTTGGAGTTTGATGCGCGACTGCCTCGACAAGTGTCACTCAAGAAAATCGCGATAAAGAAGCTTACCCGATGTAAAAATATTTAATAAAACATATTTTTCAATAAAATGATATTTTATTTAAAAAATGTACATTTCCGTGTTCTTACGTAAATATCAATGTTAAGTGTTTAAATAGGATCAGTATAGAGATAAGATTTAGAAAATTAACAGTTTTGCGACACCAAACCGGCTGCTAAACAGTTTTACTTAGCAGTGCGTCGACTTGACCATTTGTCAGCGAATTAAAGATATTTCTCACGGTTGAGTATAGGTGCGTAAAAAGATAAGGCATAGGGTACCACCTAAAGGCATTTAGGTGCGAAGATAGACAAACCCGACTGGAAAACGTAACTCATCACCGCCTAGCCAAAAGCTAGTAAAGTGATGTTTCGAATCGTCATTAGCTAGCCGTCTTAGCGATTGACTACCCAGCTTTGTAACGCTTTGGTCCTCTAGTAACTGAATACAAAAAATTAGATGGTGACTACATAGAAAGAAATATCCCAGGGCGGGATTATATTTCGGACCTAGCCATTACATAGTTTTTTCAGCTAGCGACTGGGAACAAAAAATTAGGTGGCGATTAGATAAAAAAAAATTTGCGGCTATATATTTATATTTTCGTGATTTTTTTTCAGATTATTTACATCATTGGACCCTTTTACGATATTCTTCGTCTTTCATTAATTAGGCTTATGATATTTGCGCTGTAAATATATTAATGGTTCAATTTCAAATTATCTCAGACAAATGCTTACGCCGTAACGTGGTTTCGATACTGGGACCTCTGGGTGATGAGTTGTGACGTTGTCCACTGAGCCAATTCTACTTGTTTAATTACTGAATTTTCTAATCGTCTACGTATGTTACACTACACAATGTCAGATTATTGAAAAATGGGTGGATTAACAAATGTAAATAACATTATCGAATCAATGACTCAATTGTGTTCGCATTGAGAGCGATAATCGCATAGAATTACATAACCTTAAATTGTATTTGTCCGATCATTTATTCCGGCCAGTGCGGCCGCAGTTGGGAAATGTTGGCTAGGTCATACCTACTTGCAAGTAGGTATCTCACCACGAGAATGCTTGCATTCGCAACGCCAAAGGTCGTGGCGTCATGCCCACTTGAGAATTTTTTCTTTTGGAAAGCCATCTAAAACTCACGTTAGCTAGCTAGCCATGAGCCATTCGCTCGATGGAAGTACACGTAGTCACATAACCTTACTTTGTCATTTGTGACCAAGATCCGCTGGGCAGTGACTAGACAAGGGCTGGATAACAAAACATTCACAATATTACTAGCTCTTAGCGAGCCAACCATTGGTCAGTTCGTATGAGCTCAATTGGGCGAGCCAGTAACTAGGTCGTAACCCAGACAGGCTAGAACAATTTCTTCTCGGGAATGAGGCTGGGCAAAAAGGATTGATCTTTGAACACCATCAAAGGGTAACGCTACTCCGGAGGCCCAAAAATTGGAATCCCCTCAAGAATTGTTTGCGCTAAGAAAAAAAAATCGGCACACTATTTGAAGAACTTTATTGATTTGGAGTATTGGGATGGTGAGGTCGGGATTTTACAGGGTCTCCAATAGGAAGTTGCTGAAACCAATCTACTGTCATTTTAAAACACGTGCACAGAATCAGAAAAGCCAAATTGCTTTAAATAGAGGAAACTCTGCAGTTTTAAACACACATAAATAAAACCCAGTCAAATGATTTTTATGTCAATCTATTACTTCTTATAAAAATAACAAAAAAGTACAGTGATTAATGATAGATATTTTCGAAGTGCGAACTGTTAGATTGTGCACAAAAATCAATTCTCTTTTGAAAACTGTGAAAAACTGTGTCCAACATATCGTTCGTAATGCCGCGAACCACTTCCTGGATGGCCGCAATCAGTTCTTCTACTGTGCTGGGGTTTTTAGCGTAACAATGATCTTTAATGTAACCCCACAAGAAAAAAATCACAAGGGTTCAGGTCCGGTGAGTACGGAGGCCATTCTAGTCCGCCTTGAGCAAATTTAGGGCACCCCAGACCGATTACTCGAGTCCCCTATATGCGATGAATAGCTTCGAATACCTCATGAGTCCGGTGCGGCGTCGCTTCATCTTGCATGAAGTAAAAATGTTTAACCAGTCCCCTCTTTTTTGCGTAAGGGAAGAATTTCGTTTCCAAAAGCTGTTTGTAACTTTCTCCTGTTACCGTAGATTCCAAGAATTGCAAATAAATTCCTTTGACTGAAATCGCTGCCCATGCCGTTACTTTCTGTGGATGAAGGGACTTCGCTAGCGATATGTTGGGATTTTCCGTTCCCCAAAACCGGTAATTTTGCTTGTTTACGTACCCATTCATCCAAAAATGTGCTTCATCGGAATAAATAATCAATTTCTCATTAAGTTCTTCGGCTTCAAACATTCCCGTAATGGTGTTACAAAATTCGATGCGTTTCGTCATGGCATGTTCAGTTAACAATTGATGAGTGCTTATTTTATACGGATGAAACTTTAAAAAATATTTCAAAATGTTGTGTAATGATGATTTGGTTATTTTTAATGCTTGAGCAGCTTTTCGAATCGAATCATTTAGATTTTGTTTGAAATAATGTTCAACTTCGTTGATCTTTTCTGGTGTAGTCACCGTAACAGATGGACCTGGCAACTCGTGTCTACGGTCCTGGAGTGTACCATACTTCACGAATTTATCGATTATCCTACAAAAATTAACGTAAAATAACTTCAATGCAGTTTAATTGAATTGAAACGCAAGTTGTGTGATAGATGAATATGAATAAATATTAAATTCTTACCTTTTCAGAGTGTTTTCGCTGGCAACTCTATGAGTTCCAAACTTAGTATGAAACTTATCGCTGGCAACTCTATGAGTTCCTAACTTAGTATGAAACTTATCACTGGCAACTCTATGAGTTCCTAACTTAGTACGTAACTCTATACGCATTACTATAAATTTTTCCCCTCGAGAAGAAGCACTCAATAAGATATACTTTTTCTTCCGTGGTGAGCTCACTCATTTTGACGCGCGCGTACTTGCTTCAACCACGGCTGGAATAAAACTGCGGGGCCTCAAGTATGCGCCTTAGAAAAAGAGATCCCTATTGAATTCATGGAGGGAACAGACACTTATTTAGTTTTAGCAACTTCCTATTAGACACCCTGTATACACAATTGACACATAGTCTTGCCAAGTATGATTTTTGCAGCTAAACAACTAGGATCATCTGAAATTACAAAAAGATGTACTTCCAGTATGATAATAAATCTTTCGTATGACCGTATATTTTTTTGAAATTTTGACAATTACGCGATTGGCAAGCTGTAGAAAAAAAGTTCGATTTTCGAAAAAAGAAAAAACTACTTATTATTTGTCATTAACAAATGGATAAACATATTTCAAAAACGTCCGGTCATACGATAGAAAATGATATAAACTATGTTCTTTCCGAATTTGAAGTGAAATGAAGGAAAGTGTAGTCCGCTACGGAATAGTGTTGAAGTTTGCATTGTTGGAATGCAACGGAAATTCTTTTTTATTTATTTTTTCTCTATTTTTATTGTTATCCGAAAATGTTTTCGATAGATTTAGGTTGTAGCTATCTGATGAGGGCCTTAAAAAGGAGTTTACCAAAGCTTTGATCTGTCGAAGAAAAATTGAGATCAGAAAGAAAAAAATCGTTGCATTCCAACGATGCAAACTTCAATATCCTGCAATGGGGCGGTTCACCGTAGCATAGTGTCCGATTTGACCCTTAACCCTACGTTGCCACGCTGGGTCATTTTGATCCGAACGAACTTTAAATAAAATGGTCACTTTCCCAAAATTGAAAGTTTTCGATAATTTTTTTACAATAATTGAATGTTATACTTTCCGAATTTTAATTATGCAGACGTATTAAGGCATGTTTAAAGTGTATCCCGGATTTTTTTTTTCAATACAAACGCACCGAAGCGTTGTTAGAGCAGGTGGATGAAGGTCAAATTGACCCAGCGTGTCAAAATCGTGGCCAAGTATACTTAAGTGTGTCGAG
Source organism: Ophion obscuratus (assembly GCA_964007375.1). Lineage (NCBI taxonomy): Eukaryota > Metazoa > Arthropoda > Insecta > Hymenoptera > Ichneumonidae > Ophion > Ophion obscuratus. Next base: position 18,467,798 of record OZ023312.1, on the reverse strand, counting down.
GAAGGACTAACGACAATCGTTATGACGCGGTCAATTTTTGGAATATTTACCAAATATTTTTTTTCGAATTAAAATTAAGACCCTAGGCTATAAAACGACGCAATGAAAAAATCGTATTCTTCAACTTCCAAGATCTTCCAGACTCCTCGAGTTGTATGAAAACATTTGCAAAAAAAAGTTGTTCTTGAACAAAAAAACTAACATTGATCACAATCTGCATGATAACAGCCATAAAAATGTGCAGCATATCTTTCAAATATTTATTTCTACACGAACAGCAAGCATGCGAAAACCGTTTCATTTTCAAGCAAGCAATTCCTACGTATTTCGGTGAAGAATTTACTTTAGAAGATATTATCGAAACTTAAAGTGAATTTCGAATTTGAGAAAAGCTGTTTCAGGAAAAACGGTTCAACATTTTTCTGTCACATTATTTCAAGTTTGACATTGGAAATAAAGTAGGTTCAACAAGTTTTCCGCATCAGACCAATGGCCCCCTTTTTTAAGACCCTGAAGTTCTATTTTACCAAGATCGTATTTTTTCCGAGCCTCCGGGCTACCCCTTAATTCGTAATATATTTATCGAGCTTTGATTTTCGATGTGACTGCGCTCGTGCCCTTTAAACGCGAATCCTTTTTTTGTCATACAGAGACTCGTAATCGTCTCGCATGCTCGTTGCGTTGGTTCGTATCACCGATATCGCGTATAAATGTATATTTTATATATATATATAACACACGCTCCACTGGCTTGAGAGTGTATAACCGAGAACGTGCTGTATAAGTCCCCCCCCCCTCCCGTGAAGCCACGCAGACGAAAGAGTGAGAGAGAGAGATTGAAAGTGACAGCTTCATGGGTGGAGCTCTGCCGAGGCACGTTCTCGGATCATGTACCCTGGACCGAAATAGGCGGAGTCCCGTTTTCCCACCGAGAATTTCTCCCTCTCGTCATTCTCTGTACAGTGTATGCACTTAATGGTACGTACTATATCAGTTTGCCTGGAAATTCGACGGGGCTCCGTGTGTCCCCGTGCCTATCGTTTGTCCTCATCCAGACAGTAAATCCTGCGAACCTTATTAACATTTATTATCAGACACGCGTATGCAAATAAATAAACATAGGTATATTATACATATTCGGTCGCCTGTATGTTGGAATTGTAGTTCGTGCTTTTGTCAATCGTTTCGGCTTTATATTTCATCACGTTATTACGGAAAACACATTTTCTATAAATTAAAAAAAAACCCTTTTTTAATGCTCGGAATGCAATGACGTAACATACCAGAAATATTGAGAACCTCGAATTAGTTCGGGGCGGCTAATGAACGTGCTTTTTTCATAAGAAAATAATAATTATTGTTAAATAATGCTTTCAATATAATGATCATTATAAAATAATTGCTGTAGTGTGAGAATAATAATTATTATTAAGTCATTGTTATAATTTAACAATAATTATTCTCAAGTGATATTTATAATGTGACAATAGTTATTAATAAGTTATATTTATAATGTAACAATAACTATTATTAAACAACTGTTACAATTGAACACTAATTATTGTCAAATAATATTTATAATGTAACAATAATTATTGTTCAACAATATTTATAATGTAACTATAATTATAGTTCAATAATATTTATAATGTAACGATAATTATTATTAAATAACGTGTTATCTCAGTGTCAAATAAATATTTTCCAACGAACGCCCGACATCTTTATTCTACATTTTTCCGAATAATGCGTCCTCTTTGGTACTTTTCGAGTGTCTCTTTTCCACTGACTCACCCTATAATACGTACAAGTAAATATTCATATGCGCGTAGAAGCAGCGACCGAGCATTTAAAAAAATCGACCCGGTGGATTGAAAAATCAATTAGGATCTGGTACTTTGGCAAATTCACTTCGATAAAGCACAATATGTGTTTTAAGACTTATTACAGTTTTTGTTTTAATGCAAATATTCAATAAAAATATAATTAAAATGCAATTCAAAATATATTTGGTTCTTGTACTCCAGGAAATGTCTCTCGATAAAGAACAATATTTGTTTTCTGTTGACACGAGACTTATACGCGTTCGAACTGAGGGATCGTAACGGAAGTGCCGTCTCTTCGTACCACATGGTAGTGAAGTTGCTATCGTTGGAAAGCAACGAAAATGATTTTTCTTCGTATTCTCATTTTTTTGGGGGAATTCAGGCTACGTCGTTGACTGAGTCATTTTTAAGAATCCTCATTAAAAATGTACGATCAAAAAGTGTGTAAAAGGATTCTAGATGATAATAAAAATAAATAAATGAAAAAATCAAGAAAATTTTTCGTTGCTTTTTAACGATGCAAACTTCAACACCCTCTTGCGCCAAACTCTTCTCTCGTACACCTGGATTATCGTCTCGACGATAGTAGCAATAATAACAACAAGAACGACGTTAACAGCAATACTACTACGACTGATAATATTAATCATAAAAAATATATTTTTATATTCTGAAATAATAGTAATAACAATAACAATAATAATAATAGCAATGATAGTACATTCTACAGGCACTTGATCTTCCGCGCGTACGCAGTACACATACACGTGAAAGATGTCGGCGAGGTAGTTTCAAGTTGCATCCCCCTGATGTAACTCAAGCCATGTGCGCCCCTATCTGTACCTACGAGACAATTCTAAGGTGGCTATGTATTTTTTAAGGGTCTGGCGCGGAGAATCTGCGACCAGGAAGAATATGATATTCAATGGGTTTTCAAATCCTTTAAAAAATATATATATAGCTTATTTTTGTGATATTGAGTATTTGCACAGAAAAAATTTAGCATTCTGGAAAAGAAATCAAAATTCTACTTTGAGTGCTTAACTTTGAGTGCGGAATCGTGACCGTATTAAGAATCTACTTATCTTCAGTTTGCTTAAGAATGAAGATAAGTAGATTCTTAATACGGTCACGATTCCGCACAGTTCGAGCGCACGAAAATTCGTCGGTATATCGAATTAGAATACCCCATACCGATGGCCATGAAGTTTGCATCGTTGGAATGCCACGGAATATTTTTTCTCCGAATTCCCCAAATTTCCTTTGGAAAATTTGACTTTTGAAAATCACGTGATTTTTTTTAGGATCCTCATTTTGCGATTTATAATCTAAATATGTAAAATATGATTTTCGATAATAATAAAAGTTAGGAATTGAAAGGAATTTTCGTTGCTTACCAACGATGCAAACTTCAACCTCATCCATACCGGATGAATAGAAATGCAGACGCGAGAAGCCGTGGCAACGGAGGAAAAAGAATACGAACGCGGAAGTACAGAAACCTCGCGTGATACGCACAGGTGTACGATATTTCCGACGCACGCGTTCTTTCTTCCGCACTTACATATTCGAACAACTTATAGTCTTTACTTCCCTCGGCCTCTCTTCTTAATCCCCCTTTTTATTGCGGTCTTTGCTGTTTTCGATGAGTGTTCATTTTATGTTATTTATTTTACGCTTTTATAAATATATATATATACTACTGTGTCCAAAAAATAAGGTGACATTTGAATTTAAACTGCGCGCGTCGAAGGATTTGGAGAATTATTTTTTTTTTAGGTTGGTAGTACTGTCAGTGACATCTATGTCAAATTTACATGTCAAAATATTCATTAGTGTTTGAGATACGCGTCGTTTTGTGAGCTGCTAAAAGTGAGTTTTTCGTTTTTTGCGATGTCGAAATTTGTTTTAAATTTGCGCAAAGAATTTGCATTAAATTTTGTTTGCGGAATCAATTTTCTGCTGCGGATACGTCTCGCCAAAAACTCAACCCATATCGTTCCGCAACCACCGTATTCACCTGATCTGGCGCCGTGCGACTTCTGGCTGTTCAGCAAGCTCAAAAGATCGCTCCGGGGACACCGTTTTGATACGATAGAGGAGATTCAAGCCGCAGCGAAGACGGAACTGAAGGCCATCCCGGAACGTGACTACAATCAGTGCTTCGAAGATTGGAAAATCCGTTGGCATAAGTGCATTGCATCGGGAGGGGATTACTTTGAAGGGGATGAAATTGATTTGGAAAAATAAATAAAGAATTTTTGAAATAAATACAATGCCACCTTATTTTTTGGACACAGTAGTATATATATACATACATATATATATATATATATATATATATATATATATATATATATATATATATATATATACACGAACCCGCGCCTACTATTGTCGTATCGACGTTCGCGCAAGTGGATTAAAATCCATTGATTTTTGTTGAATCGAAATTGAAATTGAAAGTCCAAACTTTCAATTTCGAATGTTCAAATTTGAATTTTGAACCTCATCCGGTCGCCCAAATAAAGTATTAAATAATAACAAAAAAAGTGTTAGACAATAGTGTCCACTGTTTACCCAAACGATCTAAAGATCAAAAGATCTTGCGAGTGAACAATGGATAACATTGTTTAACATTTTTATTTACTATTTAATACCTTATTTGGGCGACTAGATAACGATCAAAACTCAAACTTCAAAATTCAAAATGGAAAGTTCAAATCTCAAAATCGCACTACACTTTAAAAAAAGCGTTTTACTTGGAAAGGTACACCCTATATGCTCACGAACGGAATACTAGTAGTTCAGATACACCCTGTATGTATATATATATATATATACTAGGTGCGCAACTAAGTTCCCGGGTTTCACACATGGATGACGCTAGCGACACATGTAGCCGGCATACAGGTCTGAAATTGGGTGTCTTTAAAGCTTGAACATTTGTTAAGAATACCCAGTCGTAATATAAACAAATACCGCAACACAATGACCTTTTTTATAACCTCGAAAATGTAAAAGTTTGTGCCAAATAAATAGCATTTTCGAGAAGCATTGCTTTTCTGCTTCAACCTAAAAAAAACAGCAGCTGAACATGTCGGTTACTTGAGGAGGCCTACGGCGAACATATACCATCAAAAACAACGTGTGAAGATTGGTTCAAGCGGTTCAGAAGTGGCGATTTTGAGACTGGGGACAAGGAGTGCGCGGGAAGACCGCAAACATTTGCGGACGCCGATCTGCAAGCGTTATTGTATGAAGATGACACTCAAACAGAAGATTGACTTGCCGAGGCATTAAATGTGACTCGGCAATGTATTGCGAAAAGTTTGCACGCCATGGGAAAAATTCATAAGGAAGGAAAGTCGGTGCCGCATGACTTGACCGAGAGACATATGGAAAATCGAAGAGCCACTTCCGAAATTTTGCTTTTGCGGCAGAACAGAAAGAGTTTCCTGCATCGAATTGTTACTGACGATGAAGAATGGATATATTTCGAGAATCCCAAATGCAAAAAATCGTGGTTTTCACTTGGCGAAGCGGCAAGATCGACGGCACGGCCAAATCGCTTCGGAAAAAAGACAAAGCTCTGCGTTTGGTGGGACCAGAAAGGAATCGTGTACTATGAGCTGCTGAATCCGGGCGAAACTGTCAATGGGCATCGCTACCGACAACAACTAATCAATTTGAACCACGCATTGCTCAAAAAACGGCCAGAATGGGACACGAGACACGAACGTGTGATATTGCAGCACGACAACGCTCCGTGCCATCGCAGTTCCATCGTCCAGGACACCATAAAAACACTGAAATGGGATCTGCTACCGCACCCGCCGTATTCGCCAGATCTGACCCCTTCAGTCATTCACTTGTTCCGGTCGATGGCGCATGGCTTGGGTGGGCTACACTTGGCCAATTACGATGCAGTACAAAATTGGTTGGACGAATGGTTTCAATCCAAAGACGCGTCTTTTTATCGTCGTGGTATTTATGTATTGCCAGAGAGATGGTAAAAATGTGTAAATAGCGAGGGACAATACTTCGAATGAACCATTTTTTGTATTTGTCTTGAAATTTTCGATTTTTATTGGCCCCAAAAACCCGGAAACTTAGTTGCGCACCTAGTAAACAGTTCGAAATCTTGCTACAAAACAGATTTGGCAGAAAAATCATCGTTAAGCTTTTTTTTCTGTATTTTGAGTATGAAAATCATTCTTCTAGAGTGTAATTAACCAGACTTTATATGCACCAGCAAGCTTAAGAGGTACTAAAAATACAAAAAAACATCAGAAAAAAACATTCTTTGAAACCATTGGACATTTATTTCATTCCTCCCTGAAAAGAAAAGTAATGAGCACAGGTATCGCACAATAAACAACAAAATTTTATTTTTCCGAAGACACTGATTATGTTATATCATTTTTGTAGCTTACGCTTTTTTCTACAGACCTTGTAGGTTATGAAGTGGTGTCACAGACGACGGAGTCCACTGGTCATTTTGAACGGCATCATTTTTCAATAGTATAAGTCACTCTTTGGCTGTCGACGTGGAACTTTTAGACACCTACTCACCGCTAGATTTTGAGGTTAGAAAAACGTAGTATGCCGCTCTGTGTACCCCGTTTGGATTGTCATTCCTCTGGCATAATTTCTCTGGGTTTTGCCCGGTATGTGAGATCCACAGGCACGATAGATGCGCCAGAGGAGTGACACCATCTTGGTTACGCATATGTGGATATGCATGAGGTTACATGACAATGATTCTCTTCGATTATTGTCATGCCACTATCAAAGGAAGAAGGGCTCCGTACAAAAAAAAAGCTGAAAAACGGAGATACGAAAAGATTAAACAGGATCCTCTAGGAAGAGAGAAGTTGAAAGAAAAAAGAACGAGATCATTATTCAAAGAAAAATGAGAAGAAAATATTAATAAACCAATAAAAACTTGATAGGAAAAGGTTTTCATCATTCTTCAGGCCCTACTATGAATTTCGATCACGATGAATCTCTGAAAACTGAAAATCCAGTGTGATCCATAGGGAATTATATTATATCGATTAGAACTGAAATCAATAGCAATTGTTATATGAAAAATTAAATATTTTTGTTTAATAATTTCTGTGCTCTGCAAAGTGATAATTTCGGAAGAATCACCCATTTATACAAATCAGGGACACCTTTGTGGACGACTTGAAAATTTAATATTACGTTGATCAGTTGAAAGGGATTTATTAGCCGCAAGCGGCCATCGTGAATTTTCACTATCGCTCGTAACAGCAATTATACGCGCTCGAATTTATAGTTTCGCGTTTCAGTATCGTCGCCCCGAGCTTATCCGGATAGGAATGCTTTTGAACTACGCAGGAAACGGTATTGCATATATATGCGCATACACACACACACACACACACACACACACACACACACACACACACACACACACACACACACACACACACACACACACACACATGTATCATGGATGCCCTAAAAACATTAGGTGTAGCATGGTACCTACGGAGAATAGTGGCGAGTTACCTATGTAATAGGTGGCTCATGTACGACACAGAGGATGGACCGAAGACGTATAGGGTGACTGGAGGAGTTCCTCAGGGCTCTGTACTTGGACCGCTTCTGTGGATCATCATGTACAATGATCTGCTGCTATTACAATTGCCGAAAGGAGTGTCCGTCGTAGCGTTTGCAGATGACGCGGCGCTGATTGTCATCGCCAAATTCCTGGAGAAAATCACCGCACTCTTCGGCGAAGCTTTCGCCAAGATAAAGGAATGGATGTCTTCTGTTGGACTGCAGCTTGCAGCCCACAAAACAGAAGTACTCCTCGTATCCAGCAGGAAGGTGATGGAAACGGTAACGCTCAGGGTTGGAAACGCCGAAATCACATCCCAACCGTTCATTCGGTACCTGGGTGTGATTCTCGACGCGAGGCTGAACTTCAAAGAGCAAACCGAGCAGATCAGCAGAAAGGCCGCTCGGGTGGCTACCACACTGGCGCGACTCATGCCTAATGTTGGTGGCCCCAGACAGAAGAGGAGGAAACTGCTGTCATCAGTGACGACCTCAGTGCTCACCTATGGCATACCCATATGGGCTGACGCACTAAAAATCCAGGAGTACCGCAGGAAGGCTGCAGCAACGTATCGCGTCAGCGCCTTGAGGGTAGCCTGTGCATTTCGCACTGTCTCCGAGGACGCTATCAACGTTATCGCGGGAATGCTGCCCATTGAGGTGCTCGCTGGGGAGCGTAGATCGATGTACCAGCAGAAGGGAGCTAGAAATCCCAGTTATGCAAGGACAGAAGCGAGAGCAACCAGTTTCAACCAGTGGCAGACGATGTGGGATGCCTCTACCAAGGGAAGGTGGACACATCGACTAATCCCGAAGGTGGAGATGTGGGTGAACCGTCTACATGGGGAGCTCAACTATTATCTCACTCAAGTGATCTCAGGACACGGCTGCTTCCGGGCTTATCTCTATAAGTTTAATTATGAAGATTCGAGGAGAACGCTGAACATGCATTGTTCCAATGCCCACGTTTTAGTGCCTCCCGCACGATAGTGGAGGATCAGCTGGAGACACGCATCACCCCGGACAACCTGGTTGAGTTGATGCTGAAGTCAGCAGGCGCATGGACAGCGGTATCGGCTTATGCTGCCGCAGTAATGAAGGAATTGCGACGTGCAGAACGCGCGAGGAAGAAGACGACGCCGGAAGACCAGGCAGTCATAGATGAAATCAGCGACACGAACCCCTAAACCACTCATACCATCTCGAGTGGAACGGGGGATGTAAGGTCGTCTGATAGCACTGAAGGAAGAGCTACGGCTAAGGCCTCTCCCGCGATGTAATACCTAGCGGTCGTCCCGCGGGAGAATTTGTAAGGCCACAGAGGAACGGGGGTTTTTAGTCGGTGCAAGCCCGACACACGGCAATTATTTGCTACGGTGCGCAGGCATTTTCCCGCTAAACCTCTTTAAAAAAAAAAAACACACACACACACACACACACATATATATGTAATACTGTGTACGTACATGTGAACATGTCCACATGTACGTGAGATCTACAATTATTGGCACAGCCATCATACGAGTCGTTTACGATCAAGCTGTTTCTATGGCAAATTCTCGAATATTGTGACATGAATATACTAAAAAATTACACCACGGAAAGAGGGAAGCGAAAGATTTTTAACGTTTCTGTTGTCGAAGTTTACATTGTTGGAACGCAATAAACATGTTGTTTTTCGTTTTCTTTGATTTATCAATCTTTATTACTACCAAAAACCTCGTTCAGCAGATTTACGGTATGTATATCCAATGAGAATTTGTAAAGAGAAGGTGTGGGTAATTGAAAAAAGAAGAATAAATGTTTACTGCGTTCAATGATGCAACCTTCAGTGCAAATAGAGAAGAAGGGGGCGGGATAGAAGAAGTATTTCATATAATATATTACTGCGTATATTCATATACTATATTATTACGTATACGGTCCAAGCATACGATGGTAGGATGCCGAGGTTGTCTGAACCGTTTCTAGGACGTGGATCATCGTCGGTAAGTGTAAAGTTTAATACCATCGTAATATCTATATATAAATACAAATACACACATACATGCAGGGTGATTTACAACTATTGCGGTTTCCTTTGTGAACATACAGGGTGTCATTGCGGGCAAAACGCTTTTTTTTCAAATTTCATGCGACAAAAATTGGTCGAGGTATGCGCGTTCAAAGTCCAAGTAGTAAACAATGGCACAGTAGGTGCTCACGCGCGAAAATTGCAAGCTGGATCAAGTTTCAATCTACGGTCAGACGAGTGAATTTTCTTTTCTTAAATTTTGTTTCGCTAAAAAATAGTGAACACGGAGTCTCGCTTTGCAAATCGACAATGTCATCCAACAATTTTCGTTTATTACTTAATACCCACAAAACATTGCGCGTGAGCCATCACTATCATTGTTCAGTCAGCGTCGGGTTTTGACCGTGAGTATCTAGGCCAATTTTCGTCGTACGACATTTAACCCTTGTGTTAGCACCGAACTTTACCTACGTTGTTACGCGTCCGGGGTACCCGAGTGCCCACTTCTTATTTTTCTTCGTTTTTCGAATACTATGGCCTTGAAATCGATTCCTAAACGTTTATTTCTATAAATAGACATCACTGTATAGTCTGGCAGGCCCCGTCAAAGCAGTTCCCCTTTTGTAGTTGAAAAAGAAAGAAAGCTGGCGTTGATACCATGGAACAAATGCGCACTCGATACATTACGCAACGTCGTACTCTGAGATGGCCGGTAGCTCTGTTCTTCATCATGCTGGATATTAGCTCACTCGCGTCCTATTTAATTTATTACGACAATAACAAGATGCTTCATAAGAGAATAAACCAACGACGACTATTTATGCGCCAATTGAGTGAAGAACTCGCAAAACCAGTAATTGAGAACCGGTCGCAAAACGTTCAAATAATGCGAAATTACAGCACAAAAATCGCCATTAAAAGTGTGATCGGGCGGTCATTAAACCCTGTGGAAATCGCTCCAGGTCCTGCTAATGAAAGAGATATGTCAGGGAGGATCAAAATCCCTGGCTCCTGTTATATTTGCTACAAAGCAACAATAAAGAGGAGAAGAAAGACACGAAAGTCATGCTGCGATTGCAATAAACCTGTCTGCGATGAACAAGCTACAACCTTCGCGAAGTGTCACGACTGCAGCGCCTAATTAATTGTCGACATTTATTTTTATGAATTTCGTATTATCACAAAACATATTCGACGTATAAAAATGAAATAAAACTATCCCAAACCAATAATCCAGTTAAAATGATTTTTTTTCAAGGTGGGTACCGGGGTACCCGGGTGCGCCCGTGACGTATATATACTTCACACTCGATTTTTTCGTATTAATTTAAAAATTGTTTTATTCCAAACAAATCACCTGCTTACAATTGAGTTAAATAACGACGATCCGGAGGTTTTTGCCGAAATTTCTATTTTTGACCAAGTTAAATTAAGAAATGTACCGTGGTGGGCTACCGTGAAAAATGCAAAACTCTCATTCTTCGCTTGAGGCAAGCGGAAGGTCCAACATACGGTGCAGGAATCGCAGATTGCAGGTAAACTTATGATTACAATGATGGAACTGCTAGCATAGATAGATAGATAGTAGAACTTTAAACGTGTCTTTCTCGAAACTACATTTTTCAAAACGGTGTACACGATCTCTCGACATCTAATGAACGGATTGACTTGAGCTTTCGTACACTTATTTAGTGTAATAGTAGTTTAGTCTTGACTGACGGTTTCGTCTTAACATTTTTTTTCACTCGTTATTAACAATAACGATGTAATTTTTCTGCGAAAAATCGGATAAAAATTCACACATTTTTTGTTGATTGAAACGCGATAAAAAAAAGCTCGGCCAGGTCTAAGGCGACATGATCTTTTTTAAGAAAAAAAACTCGTTTTTTAGTTTTAGATCAACCGCGTGGCCAAATTCGAGTATACACCGTTAAGCCCCTTATGTTCAAAGGTCCTTCATGAAACTGTTTATAACTTCTTCAATTATGAATATTTTTAAATATTATTTTGTACACAACTTTTTTTTAATAACCGTGATTTTCGGATCGTCACAGTAGCCAAACACTATTAAAAAAGCGTTTTGCTCGCAATGACCCACCTTACATGCTCACCAAACAAAGCGTAATATTTGTGAATCATCCTGTATACACACACATATATACAACGACTCCAGGTTTCGATTAACAATAGCGTAATCACATTCGGGAGGGTGGCAACACGATTTGAGGGTGGCTCAAATCGTGTCAAGTATACCTGTACGGAAAGAGGCAGCCAGAGTGAGATCGAAAGGGGCAGGAGGGAGAGAGATCCAGTAACGGATTGTCCGTTACTGATCACATCATTGTTCTCCCGATCTATTGACAATCGCCAATTCTCGACGATTCGTACAAACACGAAAACGCGTTTGTTTTACTGGTACGAAATATATGTGTATAAATGTGGAAAGGACATTTCGAAGTCGTTCTAACTTGATGTTGGCTATCAGAGAAATATATATGTTCCGGCTATATCTAGTCGATTAAGATAGGGCGTGTCGGAAGCGTAAAGTGTCTCGAAAGATTTTCATGCAAGACTATGAGTTGAGTGTATATATATATATACATATACACACTCAACTATATGTGTGTGTATAGTGTACAGTGTATAGTGTGTGTGTATGATAATAAACATTAGTATTCCCTCGCAAGACGAAGCCTCATCGCTCTCCCATCTTCAACGACGTCTTAGATCGCCCGCGATGCGAATCAACCCTCCCGCAAGATTTTCGTGTCGTGTAGGTTTATTCATGAATGTAGGGATGCTGAAACGCCTCAAGAGAGCAAAAAGGGGTGCGCAATGCGCCAGCCCTGTATTTGCTTTGTCAATATATATATATTGGTATATTATCGTCGGAAACTATGAATTTACAACGAACGCACGATGTTTGACAGACGGAACGAATTGTCGGACAAAGCAGATCGCGCGCCCGATGACGATTACGAGCTCGTAAGGAAATCGCATGAATTCGAAAGAAAAAGACATCCGAGGGGAAGCAAAGCAATAGGGAAAACAAAAACGCAGAACCGCTCGTAATGGATTTTATAGAAGCTGAAGATATTGCTTCTGAGTGTTATGTATCGCCACTACAGGAATCATTGGAAACTTTCGCTCTCTTGGATAATAATGTAAAAAATAATTAATAAAAATGTGTACGTTAAAGCATGCGGTGAATTGTATGTTTTTTCGGACATTGGTTGACTCTGATGTGAATCACCGCAATAGTTTTTCTTTGGAGCGAAAAAACGGTTGATTATGCGCAAAAATATATAATTGTAATACTAAATGATTGTGTGAGAGCTTATGTGAAAATATGGAGGGCTTTCGAGAAATTCTGTTGCAGTAAGAGTGACATTATTGGAGTCGGATTATTCGAAGAATAATATTTTTTTCTTCGGGGCCGTAGCAAACAATCTCAAAAATTCTACAAAAATTATCACCAAAACCGCAACAAATTATTGCGTATGGTGTAAAACGATTAGGGCCGGAATTTTCGAAAAATTATATTTTTATCGGATTCTTTTTAAAATTAGTTTTATATGGGGAACGAAAATTATAACGTTGGAAATTAATTCTTTTAAATTGGTCAATTTTTTTGGCCGATTTAGGCAGTGCAAGGCGTTTAGACGTTTTGACGTAACTATTCTGATAAATTTACGACCTCAATGGGCAAAACAAAACACATTAGATCACTATTAAAATAAAGAAATAAAAAATGAAAAAAATATATATGCATGTTTTTCGCATGCCATTTCTACAAATGATACGAATCGACAATAGCTGAGTAACTTTATAAAATAAAGGCGCGATATACGTCGTACATTTTTTTTCACACCGCAGGCTATCAAAGTCAGAATGTTTGAATTGGTTTGTATAAAAATTCTGCATAAGAACTTTTTTTCATAAAGTTTCCTTAACATTTAAGTTTACAAAGAAGACTTTTCTAGATAAAACAAACAACCAAGAGTATTTTTTCAAAAACCGGGTCAAAACAGTTATCATTTGTAGAAATGGCATGCGAAAAACCAAAAGCCGATGATTTTTATCTGGAAAACCGTGGGACTTTTACTAAACTGAAATTCCAGCATATAGTAGGGCATGATCTGATCTATCCATACTTGCAGGATTGTCGATTCATGCCAGGACACCCTATATATATATACATATATATATTTATCGTTGCAGTCTAACGATGAAAACTTCAACGCCAAAAAATCAATGTTTTTTTCAATTTCAAGAAAAATGTTCAAGTTAAAATATTGAAAATTGACCAAGTTACAGACGATTTAGTGAGAGCAGGTAACGCAACGATTTACGTATACTAAAACTTACAATTGCTTTTGTCTCAAAACAACTTTTCTCGACCTGGCCGGAATCATAACTGTAGCTATGTTGAAATTGTCTGATTGTCAATTTCAAAAAACCAAGATGTCCGTTATTGCAGTAGCTATCATTGTACGTAGCCGTTTGTTTTCTGAAATTTTGTATTTTTACGCCTCTGAATATAAGTAAAAAAATTGCCAAAATTAGACTTTTTTTCGTACACCTGCTATTTTATGGAATTTTTTTTATCGTAAAACGGCTATGTAAACGCAAAGTACATTTATATAGATTATACAAACTTTTCATTTTTATTTTGCAGACCAAGCATTGCCAAGTTATCGATCCGGCCGTTGAACCACTTTTTTTATACAGACGTTCTATCATACCTCAATAATGTTCTTCACTTTTTCTTTTTCTCAATAAAAATTTACACGAAATAAATTCAATGTATTATTAAAAACATTCCTTTTTTTCGAATCCCAAATAAATAATCTGGAAGGACAAAAAAAATCTTGTAAAGGATTTAGTCGACCCAACTTTTTTTTTTCAACGACAAACACCGTCTCATAAATGTTTATCATTGGCGATCAATCCTAGATACCAATCGTAGTCGCGATCATGAGGTCACCAGCCCCCCCCCTGCCATTGCGCGACTACGTATTTATAATCGTATGAAATTTAAAAAAAACGACAACGAACTCAAAATGTGTTTAGACCAAGTGTTCCGTAGGCGCGACTCCTTATACGCGTTATGCATATACATAGTGTATATATTTTGCACGGTCGTCGCGAGTCTCTGAGTGAGAGCCACGTGCTGCTGTCATTGCCACGAATCATATTATATACAGGAATGGTCGTATATAGGTGTAGATATAAGTGAAATCGGACGTTCGCGACCTTTCCCCCTACTCCCTTTCTCTCTCGTCAGTTAATAAATATTATAATGGCGTGTGGTTTTCAGAGGGTGTGATATAGGTATCCGCAAGCCATAGGGGTGATTGCTGGAAGAGAGAGAGAGAGAGGAAGGGAGGGAGAGAGAAAGATATTTTTGCCCCCACGGATCCCTTGACACGATGTATGGTAGGAGAGATATGTGCGTATAAAGAGTGACCAGAAGCGAACGCATCGTCGCCGACGTGGCCGTCGTCGTCGGCGTCGTCGTCCACGGCCGGAACGAAGCTGGCTGTCCTGTCAGCAACAGGAACGAACCCTCGTATGTCACACCACCGATCGACGCCCCTCTTCAAACTGTCTCTCTCTCTCTCTCTCTCTCTCTATATATATATATATATATATATATATATACGCATTCGTACTTATATGTACCAGATTTTACCGACGTGACCTCAGTGAATAAACTCCCTTGCAGTCCGCTGGTATTTTTCGTCCTGTTCAGCAGCCCCTCAAAAATTGTGGACCGAAAAAAGTACGTCGTCGAAGTTTGCTTCGATGGGATGCAACGGAAGTTTACAAAATAAAATTTCTTGATTGTTTTTATGATCCCATATTTCTTTTCAGACATTGAGGTTGTAGATCTCTAATAATGATAGAAAAAAATCGTTTGAGTGAATTTTCAACCCGCAGGCAGTGAAAAAAGTGATTAATTAGAGAAAAGTCAACTTTCGTTGCATTCCAACGATTGAAGTTCACCTCGTTGAAATTCATCGATTTATTCATTCTTTTATTTCTTTATTTTTCCGTATTATCCGAAACTTTTTTTAGTATATTGGGGTCATAAATCTCTAATAAAAATACGCTGGAACATTTGAGTGATTACTATAGCCTACATTGCCAAAGAAGAAAGGTTTAAGCAAGAAAAAAATCATGTTGTTTGCATTCCAAGGGTGCAAACGTCAACATTTCAAACAAGTACGACGTTGAATTTAACACTTCGTTTGTAAACGTTTTTCCGGCACCTGTCTGTAAACCTGGGTATTTCAAGACCTGCTGTTTTTTCACCCACTTAGTACATTCGAAAAATTTTGAAAAAATTCATGTCAGTGTTCGAACCATTCAATTTAATATATCAATTATAAAATTGTAGGAGTATCTTTTTTCACATATATTTTGTTAAATAAATGAAGCAACTCTGTAGGAAAGTAGTTTTGGCTCGGACACGAAATACCCAGGTTTACAGACGAAGTGTTAAACGTGCCCGGGCTCATTTTGAGTCGCAAGTAGTCGAATATTTATCAGAAAATTGCATGCTCAGGTGACCAAACTCATATCGTCATCAAACAAATTCCTCACCTGATTGGATTGAATTAAAAAGAAATCACAAGAATTTGCAGTGAATATAAATTCATTGAAATTCAAACGCGAGCTTGGAAATGGAGGCTGGAGGGAAGGGGAGCGAGGGATTCGTTGCGCGATCTCTGTGACGAGTATACGGGCCTTTAATCCTCACCTGAACGTGCGCCGAGTAAGAATATCGGCTTACCTTAATAATCGGCGAGCGTGGGGGGAAGAGGAACGACGGTCGAAAAGCTCGTCGACTGTTGCGCCGGATTTCGCCAGTCAACCGAGTCAAATGCATCCTTCGACGATGATGACGACGACGACGAAATCAACCCCAACGACTTGTACCGGTTCGAGTACTGCACGGGGGTGTTTCCATGACGCTACGAGAGAGAGAGAGGGCTTTGGAAGAGCTCGCGCGTATATTTCGAGAGAGCAACGTTACAAAACGACTACGAGAGATGTAATGAAACATTCTTAGTATTATTGGCATTGAGAGGCCCATCGGGAAGAGGAGACAAAAATCGCCAGGATATATTTGGTGAGCAACCCCATTCAATTGAAATGATATATAGGTATCGGTGGTACGAGAAACGTTTCACGTGAAACGAGAGTACAATCCTCTTTTTCTATCTCTTTCTTTCCCGTCGTTTTTTTCCGCATATCGAAGGGAAAAGGTTACTTCGAACTCACTCGATTTCGAGACCCGTCCTCAAAACAGCCGGATGGGCTAATAGTCAATATTACATACCTGTGAAGTCCAATGTAACCTTTCAACGTATATCGCAGAAATCACCCCATGTATGTTCAACGATATTTTTTAGTTTTCGAGAAAAGACCATTTTTAATTTTTCTCTTTTGTGCATGTACTTTCCTCGCGATTTTTTAAACTCATATTGTCGTTATGAAGGCCGCTGTCAAGCGCAAAATAAATGACCAACTGAACACTACCGTAAATGCCTTGGATTTTGATCAAAAGTTAAAAATAGATTCGAGAAGATCAGTCACTAAAGTTCAGATGATAAACAAAAACTTATACTAGTCTAAATAACTTCCGATTGCTTCTAAAAACTTCTAAGAGTGCATACACAAAATAGAAAAAAAAACTATAACCCTATGCTACAGGAAACCTCGAAAAGAAAATTAAAAAATGTTTGGTAAATATTTACAAATGGGACTCTAGCCCTAATCGGCTCCAACATTTTTTTCACGTGTTCGGGGCTATTCTGCAGTATGAAAATATTTTTATTTGTGACGGGGGAGGGGTATCTTATTAAGAAAAAAATATCTCCAGAAAATATAACCCAAACAACCCCAAACAAACCGTCACACTCACACATGCACCCAAAAAAATCCACACAGCCACCCACCCAACCCCATGTCATTGGACCCACTTGATGTCACCAAACCCGTTTCCTCCATACCTTTAGAAAAGTAAAAAAAAGCGTTTGGGGGTTGAAATAAGGGTTGAAATTGTCTTCTTCCGACTTAAATATTATAAACAAAGTGCCCTGAAATACGTCGACTCAGTACAAAATTTCTAAACCTCTTTTCTAGCTGGAGCCCCACTTGTTAATACTTAACAAATATTTTTTTCGAAAACTAAAGAAGATCGTGGAACAACCATGGCGGGGGGGGGAGGGTGATTCGGATGTGGACGTCACTTTTCACTTTGTATATCGAGACGGCTAGGTCCATCTCATGCGCGATCTCCTCCCGAAAACGCAGCAGTGTTGACATGCCCAGTCAATGCATTTAGACGCTCTCGTTAGGAAAGTAAGTCGGAAAGGGAACAAGTGAAGCCGCCCCCGTTGGACACCCTGAAGGAGGGCCAAGAATTTGAAGAACTCAAGAGAAAGGGAAAGAACATTGAAGAAAATTTATTTAACAAAAGACGCTTGGGAAGGGCACGAAAAATGCGGTAAAAGAGGAGTATAAAAAGACCATCTTCGGGCCGAAACGAGGTCTTCTTCTTCTAACTCTGACTGGATATTGAGTGAAAAAAGATACAAGCTTGGAAAGCGAGGAAAGTATCGGAAAGCGCCAGGGGAAAGAAAGAGAAAAGGAGAGAAATATAGGGAACTCTTTCGGCTATTGGAGGCATCAGTAGTGAAAGGGCATAAGTACGAGCCAAGAAGGCAAGGAATGCGCCTGAGATATAAAGTGGTTAAGACAACAAAATGTCGAGGGTAATTGTAAGATGCATTAGTATCATTTTATTAATATTCTCTTTCCGTTAATTACAAAACTCTATAATAATCTCTAATTTTTCGTCGATTTAATTCATAGTACCTTTTTTGTGTTGACATTCCTCGCAATTTTCTTTTACTTGTGTTATCGTTACGAATACACTGTTGAGTAGAAAGAAATAACCAATTAATCAATAACGTAAATGCTGTAGATTTTTAATAAAAGTTGAAAAAATATATTGTTGAGGATCAGTCACTAACGTTCATATGATAAAAAAACTCATACTAGTCGAAATTATTTCCGATTGCTTTTAATAACTTCTAACAATAAGAGGGACGTATATACCTAGAAGAGAGGAAAACCAAAAACATATGCTACGGGAAAACTCGAAAAAAAATCATGGTCTGTTCTCGAAAACTATAAAAGATATAACATGCATGGGGGTGATTCGGATAGGTATTGATAGGAGGCATCTAGATTTTCCTTTGGGACGTCACTTTTGACTTTGTATATATACACGAGTATGCTTGCGTATATATTTATATATATTACTGAAAAGAAAAATCGCCAGGGTATAAAACGGTCGAACAACGGAAAACATTGAGGCTAAGGTGCATTAGTATCGTTTTATTAATATTCTCTTTCCGTTATTTACAAAACTTTATAATAATCTCTAATTTTTCGTCGATTTAATTCATAGTTTCTTTTTTAATTTTTTGCTGTTTTCTTTCGCATCCCATTCGTTCTCACTACACTCTACACCGTCCAAACCGCAATATAATATTCTCAGACTCTCTGTCGCATCAATGTTCTCGCTGCAAGTCAATACTTTTTTTTTCTCCATATTTCTCTCAGTTTCGCATTTTTTCCTTCTCAAAACGTCGTTTCGTCTTTAAATTCATCGTTATACCAATATCAATAATGTTCATTCTCTCTAAACGTTATACAGCGTACACATAACGCGACTTTATGAATTTTTTTGTTCAACGACGAGACACTCGAATTTTCTCCGTTGAGGAAATGTTCGTCGATATTCTCGTCGTTTATCCCTTTTCCACTTCCGTT
Source organism: Ophion obscuratus (assembly GCA_964007375.1). NCBI lineage: Eukaryota > Metazoa > Arthropoda > Insecta > Hymenoptera > Ichneumonidae > Ophion > Ophion obscuratus. The sequence continues at coordinate 18,448,514 of OZ023312.1, read as the reverse complement.
CCCAACTTCTTTCTCGTGTGATTCGTGTCGACACTACGAGCATCACGTATTTACAGGCGTCGCAATAGGTTCGTTTTTTAAAAACTTTCGTGGGGGAAATTTTCGGCAATTTCGCTTTCACAGGCGATTTTCCATATCGAGGGTGCCTTCGTTCCGGAATTCCCGACGAAAAAATGTGCGTGCCGTAGAAGAAGCACTTTTTTCCTCGGGTTCCTCCGTTAAATTCGACGGAACGAGGCATTTCTGTTCGAACAAAAAAAGAAAAATCAAAATAAGAGAATAAAGGAAATTCCCATCAATCGGCAGTTGCGTTTTTTGCCGAGTAAATGTTTTTTTTTTCCGTTCGGGACTGGAACAAAAGGCTGTGGAACACGAGGACATTTTTTGGCATGGAGAGACCCTCGGCGACACGATGTATGTAGAGTATATAGCGTTTGTACACTTTGTATATGAGGCCGGATGTGCGCCGGCTTTGTTTTCGCGTTCCTCGAGTCACATGATCGCTCAAAATCGTCAATCCGCGTTTTAGGTATATACACACGATGTAATATATATATATATACGGTTGCCACTTTTCCGCAATGGAGAGCGAGATATATATTCGTGCGGGCGTTTTCAGTTTCACTCGTCAATCCGAAACTCCACGGCTTCATCGGAGATCGCACGCGAATATTTCCTTTGACACACGTGAACCCAATTATCGCAGTCCTTTTGTCGCGCGCCGTGCGACGATCGTCGATATCTACGTACGAATAGCCTCAGTGATTCCAGACACCTACGTATAGCCTATGGACGATTCCCGATATTTACGCTCGCAGCATGGTAGATCCCGATATTCCATATGTAGTCTGGTCGAGCGCCGATACGCCACGGAAAAACAAAGATTCGTACAGCTGTTAAGATTCAGGATAGCCGGCGAAGAAGAATATATCCGATGCACTCTGGGGCATTACCGAACTGACGCCAATATTCATCAGATTTGATAGAATTATTAAATGGCTCAAATTTTGAATGCCGGACATGCCTATGAAAACCAGTTCAACGTTTTTGAGGATCCTCATCGGAGATGCACAACCTAAACATGCAAGATTGTTTAGGGTCGCGTAATAGTGAAGAAGTGGAGACAAATAAAAAACGAATTTTCATTGTATTCCAATGATGCAATCTTCAGCAGCGCGAATGACGAAGCTCATTGTGGAGCTTTGTGATGACGAGGCTCATTGTGGAGGTCGATTGGTCGGGACATCCATAATCGGGGAAGCCGATTAACGCGCCAGGAAAACAAGAACCCTCGAGCTCTGTCTACAGAGCTCGCCTACAGAGGACGTCGGCTATCTTTCCATTTTTTTCCCGAAATGTCAATCGATCAGGCGCATAAATTCGGTGTTGAAAGATGAAGCTACATGTCTCCCCTTCACATTAGCCCGTTCAGTGTGTACTTTTGGGGCGATGCCAAATACTCCCGTTGAGAGAAAAGTCCGCAGTATTTACGACAACGGCTTATGGTGGAAGACAGCACAGCAAAACTAGCCACACTTCTTTTGTATTTACCACGAAAGCGCATGGTTAAAGACAGTATAGTAAATCTGGCTACTCTTCATTAGTTCCACCACAGTGGTCTATGGTAGAAGACACTGTAGTGGAACTATCTATATTTCATTGGCAGCCATCATAATACAGCTGATTCATCGTGATTGCTCTGCCCAATGAGCCAAGCCTAGTTTCCCGATGCTATCTTTTACCACAGGCATTTGTGGTAAGTACCACGGACTTTTATAAGTGATGACAGAGCTTGAGGATGAATGATCCATCCATCTAGGTCCACCCTCTTGCAACTTCATCGGTATTTGTCAAAACGGTTGATTGTAAAATACCTTATAGAACCACTAGCTATACTTCATTGGCATCCATCATTATACAGCTGGTACTTTGTGATTGTTCTTCCAGTGAGCTAGATCTAGTTTCACTATGCCATCTTCGACCATAGGCGTTAATAGTGATTACCGGAGACTTTATCAGCGATAACTGGGCCTGGAGACCAATGATCCCTCTAGGTCCACAACTTCACTGGTATTTGTCACGAAGGCTCATGGTAAGAAAACTTTATAGGACCACTAGCTATACTTCATTGAGACCCATCAAAATACAGCTGGCACTCTGTGGTGGCTCTTCCAGTGAGCCAGACCCAGTTTTACTATGCCATTTTTGATCATAGGCATTTGTGGTGAGTACCACGACCCCATCGCTGGTTACAGGGATTGGGAACGGTCCATATCTCTCGCTCGATCGCCGATAAAGCTATCTTACATAAACCCCATTTCCCGTAGGAAATCTTTCCCATCACCTGGAAGCCTCGATTCTTCTACCCCTACCGTAGATTCATCACATATGACCATATTAGGAATCCCTTCAGCTGGTGTATCCGTGAGGATTTCCCCATCGCGTTGGCCACGACGATAGACGGTTTTGACGCGTTCATGGACTGTCTTCGGGTATGGCGTACCATGCTGCCGGATCCGCGGCGAGGGCCCATGGGCCTGTGACGGAGGAATTGGCGTAGGCCGCGGCCCCCGCCGCGGATGGCGCGCACTACCAGGCCCTACCCTGCAACGGTAGGTAAGCTCCGCACTGGGCTTGCTGCTGCTGCTGCATACCCTGCTGCCCACCGGCTCTCGCGTACGAACAATGCTGCAGGCTCTGACTCGAGGACATTACGTGGCTGACACCGACCACCGAGTGATGAGACACCGAGGCCGCGTGGTGGGATCCATGTGGACTCGATGCCGCTGTCATGTGAGGCGCCGGACTCGCCAATGCGGCACTCGGACCGCCACGGCTACCCTCGTTACCGCCCCCGCTCCCACAGGGCTTTCCGTCCTTCACCAATACCGGAACTGCTACACGTCTTGGCGAACTCGCGCTCTGTAAACCCGACAAAAAAGAGAAGAAAACACCCGGATTAATAAATTGTTGGATAAATACGTAAATGCTGTTTCGTCGTCAAGATTAGTGTCAATAATTAACGAGATTTAGATTTTCCATTTCATCTTAACGTGCATCTTTGAATAATTGCTTTATGCGATCGTTGCTTGTCTCAATAATTGGGTAAACGCTGCTGGGAATATGTGGGATGCTGATGCCTTTTCAGCACTGAGTAAACAATAGAACAGTAAATATATACGTAGGATATAATAGTAAAATATATTTAGTGTTCAATTTGACAATAATATATAATACTATTGGGTTGTCCGGAAAATTGGTGCCGATTTTTCAATGTGCCTCCCAAAATCGGCACGTACTTTACGGACAACACCAATCTTTTATTTTTTCTTGTGGGTTTTTACATGTTCCCTTCCCAATTGAACCCTTTCCTATCACTCGGTACCCGCACTTCGCTAATCTAACCTAACTTCCGTTGCGACCACAGTCGCCTTAAGCTACACTATACTGCATTTGCCTCGGGTACGAAAAAACTGGAAAACCCGTACCGATATAGGCGGTCTAGTATTCTTTTGGTTCACGGGTGCACATACTTTCACTCCAGCATCCACATCAATGTCTTAGAAGTATTGGCCTTACTCCGCTCACTGGTTAATGTGCAACCGGTGCTTGACTAAGCGGTCACCCCTCCGAGTATCGGCTATGCACGACGCTGCTCAACTCGAAGGTTCGCCGAAGCCGGACATCGACCGCCCATTTACCCGCGTCGGTATATTATATTATACTATTATTATTACATAAGTCAACGAAAAAAAAAATGTTGATCCCGGCAAAGTTCGTATAATTTTTTTTCAAGTGACTACTAGTAAGACCTATACCGATTTATGTTTAAAGTTACTACAAAGGGTTTGCAAATTAGTTTTTGTTTCATAGTGAGTGGCATTAGCAGTTCATTTAAGAAATATTTTCTGTTATTCAATTATTTGCTGTTATATTTGAATTCATCTATATGTGGACGGTAGCAAAGCGAAGACGAGTTTGTTCGAACTACTTTAATACATTTTGTTATATATGCGGAAAGTATGTTATTCATAAATGTCGAAAAATTATTGCAGATTTCGTGAAAAGTGCTTTTTTGTTTTTTTTTTCTTATTGCGGGGTAACAATAAAAAATCGAGATGAATTCGCAGAAAATCTTGGCTCCTTCAGTGAAGACCAAGGAGAAGGTGTGAATGCATATATATACATACACACCCACACGTACAGTACAACCTCGTTTATCCGAACTCCCACTATTCGAACCCTCCGACATCCGAACGGTGTTTGTTGCATTCGAACGTTTCATCATCCCAAACATGGCGAAAATTTTTGTTACGTACATTTTTATCGATCCGAGCATTTCGAAACAACTTCTTAGAAGACTGTTACAGATAGAAGACGATACTAAAGACTCCGTCATTTCAATCTCGAAGTCATTAAACATGAACTATACCTGCTACATGCTAGCAGATGGTTGGAAATCGCTTACGAAAGACAATTTGAGATACGGCCGGAAAAAGTTGTGGTCTCTTCCGGAAGAGCCAAAACGCGAGGTCGAAAAAGGAAATCCGAATGACGATAACAATGAATTCACTGAGTTTGTTGAATTGTTCGAAAGCAGCCTGGGATTTACGAACTGCAACGAAGACGATGCTGCAGAGTGGCTAAAGGACGACGCGAACGATCTTGTATATCAGATTCTAGAAGACGATGAAATCATAGCTTCATTGACAAAACCGGAAGATGGGAATGACGGCAGCAGTAGCGACAAAGCTGCAGATTCAATCATGAAAACTTCGCATAGTGACGCCTTTTCGGCCTTTGAGACAGGTCTCAAGTGGTACGAGGAACAGGAAGAGTGCTGCTCTATGCAGCATCCACACAGCAACCAAAGATTGAACAGTTCTTAATTTCAAAATATTAGGGTAGATGTTGAATATTTTTTTGAAAATATATGTATTCATGTTCTCTGTTGTCCTTCAAATATATATTATAAATACATAAGCACACGTAAAATCGTTTACAAAAAACTCCTTTTTCATGTTTTCCATATGCAATATGTACCCAACCACTATTATACATTTTTATCATCCGCACTATCGATAATCCGAACTAGGCTCGGTCGGGATGGGTCCGGATAGTCGAGGTTCTACTGTATTGTTATTTGCAGTAGGTAAAATATTTTTTAAATATTCTCCAACATAACAAAATTAAATAAAAATAATGTGGATTTGAATTGCATTAAACAGTATTGCAATATAATGGACTTATGAAAAATGTAATGCGGTATAAAAGATATAATGAATATTATTTCAGTACGTAAAAGTAAATATATGTAATAATTGCAATCCATTTTTTTTTCAAATAAAAAAATCTACAATAGATATTATTCCAGTGAAAAAGAAAACAAATATATGGTAACTGCAATACAAAGAAAAAAGATTTTTTAAATACTGTCTAATTTTCCGCAATTTCCGATCTTTCGCACTGCGAAATGTCACAGTCCAACGCAATCTGCGCATAATCGATCTGAACAATGATTGATTCCTGATTATCGACGAATTTTCGAGTGCCAATCCGTGCCATTCATTATTCATCATAGCACGATGAATTTAGTGACGCGTGAAACGCAATTGGAAATATATGATTTATGCCGTATAAATAGAGTAAGTATGCGGCATTATGTCAACAAAGAGAACAGCGGGACGGGAGCGCGGTGGTGGGGTGGGGTAGCGGGTAGGTCATGAGGAGATTCGAGTGAGTGAGACCAAACGCCGTTCTTAGATGCTGTGTTCCGAACAAACAGAACGTTCGTTTCTCGAACACACACACACACGTGCGCGAACACTTTGACGCGGTGTCTCCCATGAGGACGAGTAGGAAATATTGTGATTGAAAAAAAAACTAATGGTACGTGATCGGTGGGGCTTGCGACGACCAAACGTCGCGAGACGCGCGTCTTCGACAAGGAAACTCATTAAAAATGAATACTCGGATTGACTACCGTGGATGTCGATGCTCCGAAGAAAACGGGAGGGAGAAACGAAAGTGGAGAGGGAGAAAAAGAGAAAGAGATTGATAGAATTTAATATGCACCAGTAAACTTTCGGGCAAATTACCGAAGTACTAAAATAATACAGAGAGAATAACAGCAGCAGTAATTACATAAAATAAACCAATGAAACTAAAACAAAATAAGATAAAGTATGCTCTCCAATCGGCAAAAGGAGATCGAGAATGCCACGATGCCACAATTTACATCGATATAACCGTATCATGGATACACAGGTAAAGTTAGAATTCAAGGCTTACACAAGAGTTGCTTATGAGTTACGTGTGCGCAAGATTACAATGTAAAAGCCATGCTAATTTTTTCATAAATGATAACACTGCTGATAGACAATAATAATAGTAATAATGAAGTGATAACGTTATCTAAGGCGCCAGTGAACTCTACTGCATGCGCACAGTACAGAGCCACTTACAAAGGAAATGTCGTAAAAATATGCTCCAAGCAAAAAATAAAAATATTCGAACACTTAGATCAGAAAACATCTTAACCTTTAACGGCGGGGTGAAGTTAATTCGGCGAAAAAAAGGCATGTTTTTAAGATTTTTTTTTGGCGTAACGAATAGTGTTCGTTTATTGAAAAATTTACATATAATAAAGTAACATTTGAACAACATTCTCCTAAATTTGCATTGCAAAATATTCAAAATTGAGCGAGTGAAAATTAAACCCCGGAGGCGCCTCGAAAAAAAGTTGGTTTGCGGTGTGCACCATAACTCGCAACAGAATCATTTGAAACAAAAAAATCAAAATGCATTTGTTAAAGGAGATGTTTCTCGAGGTAATAACGGGAGGATTTTTTTTCTTTCGATTTTTCGATTTTTCGTAGCACTTGGGAGCCAAAAACCCGATTTTCGCTAAAAAAAATTGGCTAATTTGTTGTTGAAAAATTAGTAATTATTAAAAAAAACAAAAAAGCTCTCGACAACACCTGGTGAATTATGTGAAGAAGTACTGTGCAAAATTTCAAAGCGATTGGTCCAGTAGATTTTGAGTTATCGTGCACACGGACTTCAAATATGACAAGTCTCAGAAAAACGGTTTGAAAAACGCAGAAGAGAAGAGAACGGCATGGAGCAATAGACGCTCAAATACTCATAACTTCGTCAATTTTACTCCGATCGACTTGAAATTTTAACACAATATTCTTGATATATTATGCATTCATTTAAAAAATTAAAAAGAAATGAAAAAAAAAATTTTAATACTTTACCCCGCCCTTAAACATAAACTTAGCAAGCGACAAAATCATGAACTTAACAACTTAAAACTTAAGGACTAAACTTCTCATTAACTTAACGATACGATTAAGCATGAGCCCACCCCGCACCCAGGCCCAGGGTTGTCAGATTTGGCGGTTGGACAAGTCGCCAATTAGAATTTTTCGACGCCAAACGGTTTCAAAATCGCCAATTTGGCGCAAAACCGCCAAATCTGGCAACCCTGCCCAGGCCCAGACATGATCACACTCCACGCTCCACACTCAACAACTCAATCTCATCGATGATAGAAAAGGGGGAGGGAGAGAGAGAGAGAGAGAGAGAGAGAGAGAGAGAGAGAGAGAGAGAGAGAGAGAGAGAGAGAGAGAGAGAGAGAGAGAGAGAAGAGAGAGAGAGAGAGAGAGAGAGAGAGAGAGAAGAGAGAGAGAGAGAGAGAGAGAGAGAGAGAGAGAGAGAGAGAGAGAGAGAGAGAGAGCGAGAGAGAGAGAGAAGAGAGCGAGGAGAGAGAGAGAGAGAGAGAGAGAGAAGCACGGAAAGAATAAATCTTTGGCAAATCCTCATGCGCGTAGACCTACATTGGTCAAATCCAAGTTCCTTTGCGACTTGCCATGTCATCAACGGCTCTTCTATTTCTCTCGTATATAGAAGTTGGTGCTATCTCAATTTCGTACTACTCACAAAATCTTCGCCCTTTTCTCTCTTGCTCTCTCCCTCGTAAATATCCATGGAGACTACCGGTCCACAGGCTGAAAAAAGCTGAATTTCAGCAATTCTTTATCGACACCCAAGTTGATAGAAGGAAAATTCCCTGTAGTGGCCGTTATTTCACAAATCTAAAAGTATCTTTACAATTTTTGTTCACAACATTTTCATAACAAAATGCCGCCGCTGAATCTGAATGACATTGGCCGGCAGCATTACATCGCCAATTGTTCACATGTTGACTTAAAATTTTGTTTGGACCCTCATAACAACATTTGACATCGAAGTATCCACGGGATTCTCGATATGTGGGAAACTATCCAAAAAATTATTTTCCCCGTTGTTTTTACTGAAAACCATTTTTGCTTGCAAACGTGCACTATTTTATCGGAAATCGCTATTTTTCCATGTCTTTACGTACTTCGGTGGCAAATCTTATATATAACTCGAATTATTTGGAATTTTCGTTCCGGGTAAAAAATTGGAAAGAACTCTTGCTAGCCGCCAAACACTACCAGACAAAGGTGACTCGCTTCATCCCGCTTCAACGGTGTCGTTTTGATATAAAACCTTGTGAAAAAATTTGTTGAGATACTTGAAGATGTGTCTAATTAAGTCCACTAAATGGAATTTTAATTTTGTCAACTGGGTATCTATGAAAAATTGTCGATATTCATATGTTTTCCGGGCTCTGGACTGGTAGTCTCCCTAAAACTAGGCAGTGTTCCCCATCTTACTTGAACTGTCTATGAATATATCTTCTCTCTGTGTGCATTTTGGTCAAACGTGTGTCCTGTAAAACAGGCGCTCTCTCCTTCTCTCTCTCTCTCTCTCTCTCTCTCTCTCTCTCTCTCCCTCTCTCTCTCTCTCTCTCTCTCAAATAGCAATACGGATGCTGACGCTTGGTATGCCAAACAGAAGCGCCGATGAGGACAGCCAGTTCTCGTACATACGAACAATCTCTCTCCCTCTCGCTCTCTCTGCACACACACATAAGTGTGCGTGCGAGTGTGTGTGGTAGCTTGATATGTCCATAGTGGATACCTGCGCGCCCACCGGTGAAACCACTCAGCTGTATCAACATCGAATACACGACATTCCTCTTCGATCTCTTCGACTCGCTCTCCTCCAGCGAGAGAGAGAGAGAGCGAGAGAGAGAGAGAGAGAGAGAGAGAGAGAGAGAGAGAGAGAGACAGCGAGAAGCTGCCCGGACACGCTCCCGCTCTAATAACAAACGCTCTTCAGTTGTACAGCCAATGTATACGTACGAGCTTTCCTCACTCGCCGGTATCTATAGCGAATATGCCAGGGGACGAAAAGACCAGAGATGACGATGGATCAACTCGCGTTCCGCAGTATATCGCAATGACAGCACCCGATCTCCACCATATATCTATTGAGATACCCACATGGATCCAATAGTCGCGCGAATTTGGAAAAATAACTAGGAGAATACCCTGCGCCCAGTGAAAGCTCTTCCCGCGCTCTTTGTGTCTCTCCCTCGCGACCAAAGTACAGGATGTTCACGTACGACAATATTTTTCGTTCGCTTGCCGATTCACCAAGGGTGAGATGTATATGTATAGAGTCGTTTTCGAGCTGGGGAACCTGGCGTGTGGTTGTTTTCGGAAGGCGAACAGACAAGACAGCATGAAGGTTCTTTGCTTTGAGACACATTTGGGAGAGAAAGAGCGAGAGAGCACTTAATCTGCATTCGTTTTCACAAATCTTACAGACGCGATTTACCACATCATATGTTTCGTGAACACTTGTAAGTGATCTCTTTCGGCAGACCTTAGGACTGCGAGGTTAACACCACGCTTACGGCGTTGAAGTACATCGTTTGAATGCAATGAAAAGAAAATTATTTTTTCATTTGTTTATTTTTATTACTATCCGAACTCTTTTTTGTAGGGTTAGGTTACTGATCCATAATAAGGAACTTCGAAAATATTTCAGTGATGTTTGTAGCCCAAGGGAGCAAAAAAAAATTGGGCAATGCGAGAAAAGATTTCGTTGCATTTTAACGATGCAAACTTCTGTACCAATCAAACTTGATCCTTTTTTATACGTCCAAGGTTGTCACCGTGGTTGCGATTCGAAAAAAGAAACACCAAAACTTTCTCGCATCGCCCTATAATCTCTTCAGGCTGCCATGAACGAAAAAAGAAGATATTTTCATATTTCCCTCGCGCGGAGTTCAAGCACAATATAATGCACTCAGTAGGTTCCGGAACTTAACCGGGAAGGACACACGATAATATCCCTCTAATCTACTATTATTCTTCCTTTATATATATATATTGGTATGCAAATATGTAAGGACATATAAATGCGTTATAATATGATGGTAGCGCGAGCCGAAGAGCTTGTTCCGTCGTACATATCTCTCTCTCTCTCTCTCTCTCTCTCTCTCTCTCTCTCTCTCTCTCTCTCTCTCTCTCTCTCTCTCTTCCAGAGAGGCTAAGTGCACCGTTGCGATGCACTTCACGGGCTGACAAAGTGACGATGATTACCCTAAACGTATATTACGTACGGCGATTGATCGCGCAGCGGCGCGGCGCGCGTCACGCGTCACGCCACTTTATCCACTTCAACACGCGTTAAACGATTTCCGGCGAAAATCATTCTCGTACATATCACCTCTATACGCCTACATATATATAGTTACGATTCACAGACGCATATTTATCACACGATATGTACGTTAGCGCGACTATTAAAGCCGGAAGGGGGTGGGGGATGACGTATACGTATGTAAGTATGGGGGTCTGCCACATATATATGTGTGTCAAAAAAAAGTTTCGCGTCTGGCAACTTTATATCCATGCCAAGCTTGGATGCTAGAAACTTGGGTTTAAGGTATTCCTTTCACGAACTCAAATATTTTAAACTTAACTGATTTTCGTCCATAATTAAGTAAAAATACATTCCAGTATACTGGTAAAATTTAAAGCCACGTTACCGAACCTTTAACGAAAAATTACGGCCCTAAAAATCGTATCATTTGTACGGCGCTTTATGGAAATGTCACGCTGGCCACATTTCCATCTAATAATTCATACACTAAATAACTCCAGATGCCTGATATAAACTGCTCACAGGTGTAAAGCAGTCTAAAGTTTCCGGAACGACAATAAAAACAAAGGGTCACCGAACGTTTAAAGCAAATTAATGTTAAAACTTGGAAAAATGTGACTAGCAGAAGAATTTTCCTAGCCGTGACGTTTCAAATAAATGTAAAAATGTCTCAATCTACTAAATTTGCGCAAATTTTTTATTCTAGCTTATCGTTGTGTATAATAATCCATTGTAACTTATTTTTTTTATTAAGCGCAATTGTAATTTACCGACAATTCAGAAGGCCCTGCTTATGCCCCCACAAAAAACGGCCCTCCGCGAAAGGAATACCTTAAATGGTAATGCCTTACGATTGTTTTCCCTATTTCATTTGCACGGGCAATATGTTCACATTTGACTAACTCGCACCTACTTAATATGTCTCAAATCCGCTTGGAGATTCTTAAAGCTGACCCTTACACCGATAAAGCGCTTTTTTTTAAATCTCGATATCATTTTAATACACAATTCAGGTACTTTAAAGCCTTTTGTTTTAAATAAAAAGGGCAATATATGCACCTTTCGGATAGCTATAGACTGGGTAAGAATCATGATAGAGAGATGTAAAAAGAAGCTCTTTGAAGCTGTAATGGTTTGTTTCCGAGCAGCAGTGGTCACCGCGAAGGATGTTCTTTAAACAGAGGTCTACACAAACCATTGTATCTTCCACATTTATGAATATTTCTCAATAGGTATCAGCATTTTAAAACATACTTGAAAACATACCCTCCAATGAAAGAAATCAAAACCTGCACACGTTTTTCCAGATAAAAATTGACGAAAACCCTTCTTCCGGCCACGAGCTAGGTGTAATCTGTTAAACAAATTACCGTTTTTTATCTCGAACATTTTACATGTTTCGTATAAATTTAGTGAATTAATCGCATGTCTGAATTGTACTACTGCTCATTATGAGACTCGTAATTTATTTACACCTCCAAACAGTGGGCCCTGCACATTGAAGTGCAGCGTTTTGCAGCTTTCACAACATGACTTTGTGGTGCAACACACACACACACACACACACACACACACACACACACACACACACACACACACACACACACACACACACATATTTACAAGAATTTATTTGTATATTCGCCGCCAGCACAAAAAGGACCGCAGCCGATATACTTTATAGACATTTGCGCTTACATGCGCATTGAATACAACGCTGGCCGTCGGTGTATACGCGCGTTGGTATATGCTGTTCTTTACTTCGATGATACTCCTGGGGAAAGAAGGCACTCGGCCTCTCGCTAAAAGGATATGCTTCGAGTAGATGGGATTGCTCTCGCGCGCACTTGAAAAAAAGTAAAGGAAGAAAGAGACCGCGGGGTCTCACCGAGTAAAAGAGAGAGCGAGAGAGAGAGAGAGAGAGAGAGAGAGAGAGAGAGAGAGAGAGAGAGAGAGAGAGAGAGAGAGATGAAAACTTTAACGTCTGAAAAGTCGCGATATAATAATTTACCAAAGATCGTGCGGACTTTGACCGTGTGCCGGAGCTTTTTTTGCTCCGTCGCATATACAGGGTGTCCGAGAACTGAATGCGTTTCCTGAAATGGGGAGTTCGGGGGTGAAATTCCGAGTCGATTGATATAAGCATGTGTGGGTCTCAGATCAACCCCTGAATTATTATTAATTTTTAAAGGCGGGCCAATCAGCGCTCGATGAGCCAGCGTATCGCTCACCGATGTACGCTGGCTCATCGGGCGCTGATTGGCCCGCCTTTGAAAATTAATAATAATTCAGGGGTTGATCTGAGACCCACACATGCTTATATCAATCGACTCGGAATTTCACCCCCCAACTCCCCACTTTAGGGAACGCATTCAGTTCTCGGACACCCTGTATAGACGCGCGCGCAAGTTGTGCATATATATTGCATATATATATAAACGTCGCTGGTGTATGGAAACTTCGCGGTTGGGGGTGCACCGGTGCCCAAGAGGAAAAGTGCCGGAGACCAGCGAAGGACTTGAGGCAGGGAGGGGGGCAAGGGCGGGTGGCCTTAAGGAGTTGCGCGGAGAGCCGAGAACAAAGGGAACCGAGACATTCAACGATATTTCGTCGAGTCGCTCTCTCGCTGATGAAGGACTTGAATGAGGAGGTTTTATAACGCTCCCGTTCCTCTCGAACTAACTCTGCACGGACTTTTTTTTTTCAAATGCCGATATTTCACCGGCGGCGCGTCGTCTCGGAAAAAAAATTATGTATATATCGAATACGATTTTTGAGGATTTTCTTTCATGCCGTTCGAGGGTGGGCGAAGCCGACTATACAAATCCGAATAAAACTTTAGATTCGATGTACACTCGCGGAATCTCGTTCGATTTCGTTCCGTTTTTATCCGATACTTGAACGATTTTCACGTTCCCGGAGACTCAACATTTTTGTGCTGTTATTGAATTTGGAAAAGTCTGTGGGCGCGCAAGGGCGTTGTTTCAAAGCGGAGAAAATCTGCAATCGTAGGATGGCTTGGATAAATACTTGTCATATATATACAAGCTGATTTATAATTATTAAAGTTTATTATGTTGGTGGACATTTAAGGATTGTCATTGCCAGCAAAACCCCTTTTTTTAATGTCGCGCGACAAAAACTGACCGAGATATTCGCGTTCTTAGTCTATGACGTTGAGTCAACAATGGCATAGTAGTTGCTCACATGCGTTTTTTTTTTCAGGTTTTAAACAATCAACGAATATTATCGAATCATATTATCTCCAAAGTGAGTCTCCGTATTCTTTTTCATTTATATTCTTTTTCATTTACCGAAAAGAAAACATTTTCAAGAAAAAAAAAAAATCACTTGTTTGAAGGTGGATTCGGACCCTAGTGTGCATAATTTGTAAATCGCCCTGAACATATAGGTACGTGTATACAAATATATGGGAAGGCGATTTTGTAGCAATTGGACTTGATTTACAAAATCACTTTCATATATAAATGTAAGCACAGTTATATAAAGGCAGTCTGAAGGACCGTCTTATACCCAAAATCATCACACTGCTATCGTGTGTTCGTAATGTGCTGTTTCCACATATATTCCAATATGTACAGGTTTCTATATGAATTATTTTAAAAAGTACATGTATAGATACGTGTATAGATACGTGTATATTATATATCAATTTTAGTATAATGAATACTAATATTTGATATGTTATATTATTTGTTGCTATATACTATATTTAATTTAACTGATTTTTTAAAATTTGATTCGATTTATTTGATGTTTTTTTTGTTCTATGATATATTTGATGTATTAATATTTGGGGCCGTCCATATATTACGTCATTCTAAATTTGGGGGGGGGGGGGGGCGTTTCGAAATTGACGTCATTCTTGTGATACCAGTTACTTCAAAATGTACAATAGTATACTGTACAACTAGAGTGGTTTCCCCGCATGAGTGATGAAAAATATTTTGCAAGTACCTAATGGTATTAATTATTGAACTCATTATTTATTTATTTATTACATAAGGTTTGTCTACATTATATTCGAGAACTTCAAATAACAGCGTACCTATGAAAATAGTTCGATCGAGCCAAAATGAATATGGGGAGGATACGGAGATATTACCCGTGATCCAGGATTTGCAAGAATGGGTGAAAACTCCGTGGGAGCTATCCAAAGAAAACTAAAGAATAGGGAAGAATAATATTATTATATTAATGAAAATTGCCAAAGTACAAAATAATAAAAGATGATTCTATAACAAAATGTGGGAGCTATCCAAAGAAAACTAAAGAATAGGGAAGAATAATATTATTATATTAATAAACATTGCCAAAGTGCAAAATAATAAAAGATGATTCTATAACAAAATGTTTTAATGTTACCCAATTTTTCTCAAATCCGCAAATGTTTTAATTTTGCCAAACTGGTAATGACGTCAGTTTTGCGAGAGGGGGGGGGGTCATTAGGAAATGACGATAGGATGATTGTAGGGGGGGGGGGGGGGGGGTCGAAAATCAGCAAAAATCGATGACGTAATATATGGACGGCCCCTTTATACTAATACGAGTAGTAGTAGTAGACTTATTTCTCAGGTATACTACTTTACACGGTAACCCCCCCCCCCCCCCATCCTTCCTATACATACTTTTCCTTTTTAAGGTTATAATACAAAGTAACATAATTTATTCTTCTTTCTTACATGTTTGCTTTACTCGTTCAGCCATTCTCACATACTGGGACAATTCTTGCACTCGCCCTCCCTTCAATGCGCGCTCTATTTTTTGCTTTCAAGTTTCCTCCTGCGCTGCGATTCACCCATACCGTCAGATCATCTGCCACTTCCATTTTGATTGATTCTTCTACTTCTTCGTATTATATTAAAGTGAGTATTAACCCTCCTTGGTCACCGGAGGTGAATTTTACCCAGGTCTAACTTTGGGTCTAAATATCTATGGGTCCTAGTTTCAATTAAAAGTCGACCCTCCAGGAGGCGAGGATTTTGAAATGCCACTATGCCACTATTTTTTCCCTCGAAGTACCATGTCTGACGAGTATCCTGTTCCAATTTTACCTGAAAATATCGAAAATTCAGGAAGTTATGATTTTTCTAGTGAAAAGGTATACTTTTTGACAAATTGACCTATTCACGATTTTTTTTAAAAATATCGTCATTTGATTTTTCATATACTGACTTTTCAGACATGGTCCGGAATGTTCAAAGTATTTTCTAGTATGTTTTCAATCCCGATCGGACTGATAGTTTTCAGACAGCAACCACTTGGAGCTCGGCCGGGCGAATTTTACCCAACGTGACCACTGTGTTATTCTACCAAAGTGTAACCACGGTGGGTTAATATTTAAAATAATGAATATTAAAACATACTATGAGTAATGTCCTATTGCGTATAATATTTTATAATAAAATAGTGTTTGCACCCTACCGATGTTCGATAACTTATGAATATTAATTATACGATATTCTATACCAGTATTTAGTTATATTATTCCGTTAAGTTCGCAGACCTGGATCACACTAATACTTATTTTACTTGATTTCGCCAACCGATTAATTATTTTCTCAACATTACTGCAATTTATTTTCTGCTTCCTAATTAATAAAAATCGACTATAAGGACGAACGTAAAGATTCGAGTCCTCGTGACGGTAACGATAACAATATAGGGTTGCTAAAATTTTGACGATCGTAGAATTGAAACGCTACACTCAAACTGTCTCTTATTTTTCATAAACCCTCAGCAGCCCCTGAATTACTGCAATTATTGAATATATCAATCGTACGTTAAATATATTAATTATTGCACGAGGATATAATTATTGAAACAAAAAAATGGAATCTTTTACGAAAGACGAGGCGTCGTTTCGCGTTTGATCCGCACATTGTTCCCCATTTTCGCGACGATTATAAGGTGAAACATTAACGTTTTGTGCGAACTCAGCGATAATGTGGGCGCGGACTAGTGCTCGGGCTCTGAAATGTCGGATATAAATCTTGAGGGTCCTTTAAATATTGCCGCGGGTCTAGAGCATACTCCCCGGTCCCTTTCTCTTTCGCCCTTTATCCTCCGGCTTCTCTTACGTTTTCTTTTTTATTCTTTTTCCTCCGTACCCGATGAAACCAGGTGGATGCTGCTGAGCTTGACTGTACTCGGTAGCATTTCAAGATGGCGACTGAGAGACCTCGAGAGGCCGTTTCCGCGCCACCCCACGACCTGGTTCTCTCTCTCTCTCTCTCTCTCGCTTTCTGGTGCTTCGATGCCGTTCTTCCACGGTGCCAGCTCTTATACCTTTGCCCTCCTCATCCTCCTCCTATTTTTTCATTTATATATGAATATACACGCGCGTTGCTCTCGCTCGCGCGCTTCCACTCGACATTTTTTTACCACCAGGTCGGAGCGAAATGGACGGAGTAAGAAACAGATAGAGAGAGAAAGTAACAGAGCGAAAGAGAAAGAGAGAAAGAGAGAGAGAGAGAGAGAGCAGAGGAGAAACCTACGAGAAATGGAATAAAACGAACGATAAAGGGGGAAAAATCTGTGAGCGCACTATACCAACCGGCGCAAGACATGCATGCTCGTCGCTCCTGCGATGGCTTCTAGCTCGCTGATGCCAGAATATTATGAGTCTGCTTCTTGGTGCGCTTATGAACGCGATCTTCAAACTTCCTCTATCTCTCTCATACACTCATACATGTATACATGCGGAAAATGGATTTTAGAGATATTGGACTTCGGGGTCCATCCTCATAGAAGCCAATTGTCTCCGTACTCGATATTACGTAAACACTAATATTTGAATTAAAGATAGCATACTTATAGCAATATTATTCTGAGAACAGTTTTGCCCCGGAAGCAACGATGCATTTAAAAAAAACTATTAAATATCGTGCTCGAAACAGCCAGATGACCTGATAGCTACTATTGCAAAGATATAGCGAGTTTAAAATTTATTTTCCCTATATATATATATTTATGTATGAATGTACATAGGGCGTAGAATGTGTTTATATTTCTGAATTATGTGCGTTATATACGATTTTTATTTATATAAAACAGGCAGGGAGCATAAGCGAGAGAGAGAGAGAGAGAGAGAGAGACCTTGTAAATATTTCTTGAGGAATAGTTGACGCGTTACGAAGCGCACATGGTTCACGGGAATTTCGAGGATCAACGTAGCAGTATTAAAAATGCATAAATACGCGAAATGCATATACCTAGCGAGCCGAAGCCCGTTGAGAATTTTATGAAAATTCCAAAGCGTGGGAATTCGCGAATATGATTCGCATCCGAGGCTTCTTTGCACCACGCGAGAAAGGGAGAGAGATGGAGAGAGCAAGAGATTCTGTTTAAAGCAAGTCCCTCGTCATCGCCATCATCATGACCAGATTTCATACGTTTCCCAAGTTCGCCGGAGACTTTCGCGACTGATCTCACATTTTCGGGTTAATGAGATTTTTTCGCCCGCTGGAGGTTAACGAGTCGGCGAAACGTTCGTATGATAGAGGAGTCAGAGGTGCGAGGAATAGAATGATAAGATTATATTTTGGTGGTTTGCACGGGTGTCTGAGGATTTTTGGGAAAAGGAGCGAAATTATTTACGGTGGATTCATTTACCTACTGATATGGAAAATTTGTTTTTCTTGTGATTCCACTTGCATAGGTCATTTTGATTCATTTGAAGCATAATTGTAATGTTTCTTAATGACCCACGAAAGATCAAATCCCAAAAAGGCAAAAAAGTAATCAAAAATATTCAAATCTACACTGTAAGAAAGTTGTAATTTAATTTAACTAGAATCTATCTAAGCCAATTGTTTTTTTTTGTCTACTACGATTTTATTTGTGTCGGATATATTTTATATTTGTTTCAAGCATCCCTTGATTTATACAATTCAATAAATACGTATGGGATCAAAATACATTGTTGATATGAGCGTTTAACAGATGTATTTTGTATAAGAAATATCTTCATTTGTATGCAAGCAGTGCGTCTTAAATACAAATATATTGTTATTTCGAACGAAGGAAAACTGTACTTGGATTAGCAGGATTTTTATTGATAATGGGCAAATTTACCATAGTGTGCAATATAGAGTACATATTTATCCGTGCTGTTTATAATTGATATTCCTCAATGATGAAAAATTATATAAAATATTTTCTATCACTGCCCTTTCGGTATACGAGAGAATATTCTTCTCGCATCGTTATTACGAGATGTCTAATCTCCACGTTTTTCGGCATACACGTGGCTGACCACGAGCGACAATACGCAAAACTCGTGATTCATCGATATGTTTCGCGGACTCGGTTTATACGCTTGGTCAGGGCACAAATGGCTGTCGGGAGAAACTTGGAGCCCTGCGCCACACAACGGCCACAGAGCGTACTACTACTTCTATGAATATGCTAGTCAACTCAAATAAAAACTTACTCAAATAATGGAGTCATTTACGACTGAATATTTTTTGAGTTAATACCAAATTCCTAATATATTAGAAGCGTCAGCAATTACTTAAAGCTGTTAAGGGCGGGGTAAAGTATTAAAAAATTTTTTTTCATTTTTAAAATTTTTTTTTAAATGAATGCATAATATATCCAGAATATTGTGTTAAAATTTCAAGTCGATCGGAGTAAAATTGACGAAGTTATGAGTATTTGAGCGTCTATTGCTCCATGCCGTTCTCTTCTCTTCTGCGTTTTTCAAACCGTTTTTCTGAGACTTGTCATATTTGAAGTCCATGTGCACGAAAACTCAAAATCTACTGGACCAATCGCTTTGAAATTTTGCACAGTACTTCTTCACATAATTCACCAGGTATTGTCGAGAGCTTTTTTATTTTTTTTAATAATTACTAATTTTTCAACAACAAATTAACCGATTTTTTTTTAGCGAAAATCGGGTTTTTGGCTCCCAAGTGCTAGAAAAAATCGAAAAAACGAGGAAAAAAATTCCTCCCGTCATTACCTCGAGAAACATCTCCTTTAACAAATGCATTTTGATTTTTTTGTTTCAAATGATTCCGTTGCGAGTTATAGTGCACACCGCAAACCAACTTTTTATCGAGGCGCCTCCGGGGTTTAATTTTCACTCGCTCAATTTTGAATATTTTGCAATGCAAATTTAGGAGAATGTTGTTCAAATGTTACTTTATTATATGTAAGTTTTTCAATAAACGAACACTATTCGTTACGCCAAAAAATAATCTTAATAACATGCCTTTTTTTCGCCGAATTAACTTTACCCCGCCGTTAATAGATCATGATTTAAATAAATAAACACATTCAAATATATATTTAAAATAGTAGAATAACATTTAAAAAGCATTGATTTTACGAAAATTTCAGTTATTTTAAATAAAAAAGGAACAAATAAGCGCATTGAGTTGATTACAATGTATCTTTTTTTTCATTGGTGTTTGTCTTAGATGTCAAGAGTAAAGTCAGGCATAAGTGGCAGAATATGTAGACCGAGCCTCAAATGTCCAGTTAATGCCTTCACACCTCGGAAAAAATGTTTTTTTTTTTTTTTTTTAATTGCTTGAATGATGTAGAAACGTCCTAATAATGGCATGGTCCGAAAAAAACGGTTTTTCAACTATAAACCCGTTTTTCTTGAAACCACATTTTCAAAAACGAGCGCACTCGTAGCTCCTAAGATTGACTAAAAATTTCATCGTCAGCTTTTTAGATAGGTTTTCTGGCGAAGTGCACACGATGTCTACGATCGGTTAATAATTACAGTTTTTATAAACAAATTAAGTTCGTTGTTTTAGTCGAAAATACGACTTTTTTCTAAAATGGTGGCAAGTTTGAAAATTAGTTTTGCTAGCAAAACTAATGTAGGCTATTTTTTTAAATTCAGTTCTAGGTGCTAATGTGCGTCTCCAACGAGTCCGCCGGTGGAGGGTCTAGAAAAAGCGTTCTCTTTCTACCGGCCACTGAGCCGCCATTTTGTATTTCTTTCGAAAACAATAAATTTATTTGAGTACCTACAGATATGTAAAATAAATCCTTCAAACCTTATTTTCATTAGTTTTCTAGTATTGAAAAAAAAATCCGAAAAGCCTTGTTTTCCAACCATCCAAAAGTAAACATGGTCCTCTCAAACGGTTTTTCTAAAATTCTTGTTTCACCTGTGCTTGTTGATATTCGACTTTACAGGGGCAAACGTTTGTTATAATATTCCAATATTTAAAATTCAACTTTACAAGGCCATATACTATTAATATTTAGCTTCATAAGGGCACTTTTGAGAGTGAACGAGAAAATCAGCATAAAAACAGTATGCTACAATTTATGAAAAAACAATGTGTGAAATTGTAATTTATCACATTCATGATTCTAAACCTCCCCAAAAACTTTTTATTTTCCCGTAAATTGCCCACCCAAAAACCTAAAATATTCCGCACCACTATTTTACTCTGGTTTTGCCCACCGTATCCGAGACTGAAACAGCAAGTCATGAGAGCGCATGTAAAACTATTTTCAATTAAATGTCTTACAATTCCCGAACAAATTAGCAAATAGATCCAAATTTTGATTTTTGTCGCCACGGCACCAGTTCCCCAAGCCTCCACTACAGCCCTAGCTGCAGACGTGATTTTCTCATATTTCGAATCCGTCCTATCCAACATCGCGGCGAATCATAGAACCAAAAGAATCCGGGGGAGTTGGAGTGCGCAATATAATTCCCTTTACAGGAGGAAGCAACGCTTGTCTCCGCCGCGATCTCGGCTATATTGTCCGACGGAAGTAACCGTAACGTCGTTACTCACTGTGCGTTGAATCGAGCCGCGAGCGTGTATATAATGGCGTAAAAGGTCTTTTGTAGGGTCAACAGCGAGAGAGAGAGAGAGAGAAAGAGAAAGCAGACAGTGTGTATCACAGGCCTCGAGGGCGTCGAAGAAGGCGGGCAATCGCAATTACACGTATCGTCGGTTTCCCGATCTAGATACGACTGGCTAGGGCTGCCGATACGTAAAAAAAAACGCATCCTATAAACAAACCGCCGCCGCCGCCACCACTACCGGCGTCATCGTCGTTCTATGGAACATTGGTTAGGCGCTTCGCTCTCGGAATTGAAATCGAAGCCTACCCCGAGGGAAAAAAAAGATCGAGGCCGATGGCTACCCTCTCTCTTCATAGTTACACTCTCTCTCTCTCTCTCTCTCTCTCTCTCTCTCTCTCTCTCTCTCTCTCTCTCTCTCTCTCTCCCTCTCTCTCCCTCTCTCTTTCTGTCTCTCTTTCTCCCTGTTCGGGTTCGAGAGCTAACGAGTAAATTATGGGGCCGCTGCTCGTTGGGGCACGCGGTAAAAATCCACCAGTAAAACTCACCGCCCAGTTATATCTGTACGAGATCGAGCCCCTAGATTACTTTCAGCCCCATTGATCTCTGTATATCGACACACAGATATATATATATATATATATATATATATATAAAGGGGGTGTGTGTGTATATATATGGGTTATAGCGTGGGTTTGTTGGGTTAAAGTACACGATGATGCCAATGGTTATGATATTAGTGCATATATATATGAGGTATTCCACGTGAATCCGGTAGACTTTTTTCCTGACCCCCGCCAATTCGATTTATTTTCTTTTATCTTATCCCATTGACTCTAAAAGACACCCTGAATTTTTTTTACATTTTTCGAAACAACCCTTAATGAAAAAAAAATTCTCCGCAAAAAACGCACCGATTTAAAAATCTGAAAAAAATCCCAAAAGTGCGTGATTATATGTAAAAAATTTCGAGCTATCACCCGCAGTGGAAGTATGATTTTTTCTGTGCTTTCTGAGCAATTAACGTTAAAAAAATCCAAAACATTGACTGATATCTGTGCAAGGTCCATGATTGTGATTTGGTTATTCAAAAATGGCAAAACAAAAATCAGGGTGTCTTTTAGAGTCAATGGAATCAGATTAAAAAAAATAAATCGAATTGGCCGGGGTCAGGGAAAAAGTTCATCGGATTCACGTGAAACACCTCATATATATATGTGTGTGTGTGTGTGTGTGTGTGTGTGTGTGTGCGTGCGTGCGTGCGTGCGTGTGTGTGTGTGTGTGTGTGTGTGTGTGTGTGTGTGTGTGTGTGTGTGTGTGTGTGTGTGTGTGTACACACTAACGCATTTGCTGTATTTGCGCTTTCTTTTTTTATATACTCTGCCCTTGATCTATCTCCATATCTGCGTACGACGCATAAACTGGACTTTATTATACTCCTGACAATGAGTGGGCCAATAACCAGTCTACGCCGCGCATCATCGTTGCACAATTTTTTTTTACCGATCTTCGATGATCGTTAAATCAGCCAATCGATTCGTACGTGAGACACACTCATCGGTAACTCTCGTTCACGAAAAACAACACACGTGGCAGTGAAAATGCAATTGAAAATCTGTCGTGAAATTTCCGATCGAAAAAATAGCGCGTTGGTGGGTATCGGTAGGTTGGTTATTTTTCGGTCACAGATGCGACGACAATAACTGGCGGGTGTTACGCACGCGGGAAGTGAAAAAAGATCGGTAATGTTGGAAAGGTTTGAAATTCAATGTGGCACTGGTAGGAAATGCTATTTTACTCAGATCCGTCTGAAGTAGAGGATTTGAAAGAAGCGAGAGAGAATGCAGACTCTTTATTCGAGTGCGAGGACAATCGCTGTCGTTGCGGATGAATCGATGCGACATTTTGCATAATGTTTTATTATTCGAGAGTGAGAGGGAATACATGCATTTATTTCCTGAGTTTCAACATATATTTTCGTGGATTTTTACGTATTATCTTTCCCAATTGAACACATTCCTATCACTCAATACACGCACTTTGCTAATCTAACCTAACTTCCGTTGCGTCTAGAAACGCCTTGAGCTACGTTATACCGCATTTGCCGTGGGTACGGGGAAACTGTGGAAAACCCGTAGCGGTATGTATAAGCAGCCCCATTATTCTGATTCTCTGGTGCACAGACGTTTCACTCAAGTATCTGAACCAAGGTCTCAGAAGTACTGGCCTTTCGCTCACTGGTCGATGCGCCAGCCGGTGCACGGCCAAGCAGTCACCCCTCCGAGTATTGGCCGTGCACAATGCTGCTTAAGGGGCTATACCTGTGCGACAATTTCAAAAAATCGATTTTTTTGCCTTTTTCGACAGTTTATACTTTCAAGAATATCCTGTCAAAAATTCAAGGCAGTATCTCTAATAATTTTATTTTGAAAAAAATCGATAGTTAAATCTTTAAACGCGTTTTTCTCGAAATGAGATTTTTCAAATTTGCTGACGTTGTAACTCAAAGAGTAATTATCCGATTGACTTGAAATTTGAACTGAGTACTCTTGAAAATATTTACTCTACAATGACGTAGGATATTTTTGATTGGATGAAAATTGATGATTTGGAATTGAACAAAACGACCATTTTATATGCAAGAAAGCAGACTTTTTTTCATGACTACGCCACTTTGTTAGGTTTTGATATTTTTCGAAAATCCTACGTCATTGTACAGGAAATACCTTCCAGTTTAACAATTTTTTTTTCTTTTTCGGTTTCAGCTACTCAATCGGCCGGAATCATGTGAGCAGTGGAGGAACTTTTTTTTTTGGCGTCTCCGCAGGCAGCGCATAGGTATCTTGGATCTCAATATTCTTCTATGAAAAAATTATGTAATATAGGTCAAATATAGCCAAATATATTCTTAATTTTCCGAAACGCTTAATTGAGTACTTTTTTTTCCAAAAAATTCCCGAAAATCACCCAAATTTTCAGCGTTCACACTGGTCGCCGGCGCCGAATTCCACGCCGTCCACCAGTGTCGGCCAGAGGGGATATATGTATATAAGGTACCTGCGGGTAATAAGTCCTGTCGGCTAATAAGGCCTAAGTAACGAAAATCGTATTTAAAATAACCGCTCACGCTCAAGGCCACACTCACAGACGCCTATTGCACGAATATGTCGCTACAAGTTTGCGGAGGCGCGATACCCCGCTACCCGCCTCCAGTGTTGCATCATCCATCATAAGACGCGGCCACGCAGCACCAATAATAAAAATCGGTCCGGATAAATCGTAAGTATTTTTTGTAATATTCCACTTATCTATCTAAAATCACAGTTTTTATCTTTATTAATTCAAGCTTCGATGATCATAAATCTTGGAATACCGTATCGTGGTCCAAATATTTTTTATTTCGATTTTCTTACATACGAAATTTAACCATAGGCCTTATTATCCTCCTACTTCTTGTAGCAAAGTTTGTTTGTATTATAATGTATTTCACATTACTTTTACGGTGTTACGAATGTAAATATGTAGTACGCATATTTATTATTAATTGATTGGTCATTATTTTTAGTGCCTCGATCCCGATGCCTCCAAAACGAGTGTTGTGGTCAGAAAATGACCTGGTGTCAGCTGTCCGAGCAGTGCAAAGAGGATCTTTGAGTTCATGTAAAGCTACAAAGCATTATTGATCTCGAATACCAAATATATGACGTATTGTTTGATTGTTTAAGTATGTTGAAGCCGTAGGCCTTATTATCCTACTATAGCAGAATAAGGCCTGCCATCAAGGTTTTTAAAAATGTTTAAGGGCGGGGTAAAGTATTTAAATTTTTTTTTCATTTTTTTTAAATTTTTTCAATGAATGCATAATATATCAAGAATATTGTGTTAAAATTTCAAGTCGATCGGAGTAAAATTGACGAAGTTATGAGTATTTGAGCGTCTATTGCTCCATGCCGTTCTCTTCTCTTTTGCGTTTGTCAAACCGTTTTTCTGAGGCTTGTCATATTTGAAGTCCGTGTGCACGATAACTCAAAATCTACTGGACAAATCGCTTTGAAATTTTGCACAGTACTTCTTCACATAATTCACCAGGTATTGTCGAGAGCTTTTTTTTAATAATTACTAATTTTTCAACAACAAATTAGCCGATTTTTTTAGCGAAAATCGGGTTTTTGGCTCCCAAGTGCTACGAAAAATCGAAAAATCGAAAAAAAAAAAATTCTCCCGTCATTACCTCGAGAAACATCTCCTTTAACCAAAAAATCAAAATGCATTTTG
This sequence comes from Ophion obscuratus, assembly GCA_964007375.1. Taxonomy (NCBI): domain Eukaryota; kingdom Metazoa; phylum Arthropoda; class Insecta; order Hymenoptera; family Ichneumonidae; genus Ophion; species Ophion obscuratus. The sequence goes on along the minus strand of OZ023312.1, from coordinate 18,422,878 downwards.
ATTTTTTTGTTTCAAATGATTCTGTTGCGAGTTATGGTGCACGCCGCAAACCAACTTTTTTTCGAGGCGCCTCCGGGGTTTAATTTTCACTCGCTCAATTTTGAATATTTTGCAATGCAAATTTAGGATAATGTTGTTCAAATGTTACTTTATTATATGTAATTTTTTCAATAAACGAACACTATTCGTTACGCCAAAAAAAAATCTTTAAAACATGCCTTTTTTCGCCGAATTAACTTTACCCCGCCGTTAACCCTTTCAGTCGCAGTTCACCCTTTAAAAAGCACTTCAGAACTCTAATATTGAACCAATGCCTCTGAAAATACGGATCTAGGGGTTTTTTGAGTCGCTGATCACGAATATGAGGTCAGATTTTGAAAATTCAAAATGGTGGATCCGATATAGTCGATCCAACTGGGCAACGTAACAAGAAAAATTTCAATCATATAAAATCCTACTTTATCAGGAATATTTCTTCAAATATACATTAGAAAAACATATTTTAGTTAATTTGAGATCATTCTGCAAACAAAATAATTGATGACTGCAAAATTAAAATCCGTGGTTCCTTATCATTATCATTGATATGCACATCATATATATATATATATATATATTGGATCCGCCATTTTGAATTTTGAAAATCTAATGCCGGATTCGTGATCAGCGACCCCGAAAACCCCTGAGTACAAAGGTTTAGAAGAATTAATAAGTATTTGGAATTTCACGTCCGCCATATTGGATCCGCCATTTTGAATTTTGAAAATCTAATGCCAGATTCGTAATCAGCGACCCCGAAAACCCCTGAGTACAAAGTTTTAGAAGAATTAATAAGTATTTGCAATTGCACGTCGGCCATATTGGATCCGCCATTTTGAATTTTGAAAAACTGATGCCGGATTCGTAATCAGCGACCCCGAAAATCCTCGAGTACCAATTTTCATCAAAATCGGTGCAGATGAAAAATGCATGACTGAAAGGGTTAATTTTGTTTTTGTTTATGGTCAAATTACCATTTTTCGTTTATATTTTATAGAAACTGACCTTGAATAATGATTAGAAATAAAATATGTCGATTCCAACTGGATATTTTTCATTTTATTTCCTATATCTCTTAGCTAGGCCTTATTACACGCAGGTACCTTACACTTGCGAAGAGGCATTTTTAAAGACATTTTATTAGAATATCAGGGCGATGGTGTCGAAACATGCAACGTTGGAACGCAACGAAAGCTTGGCAACCCGAACGTTTTCTTGCAAATTTGAGCTCTGAAAATCGGTAAAACGGTTTTTAGGATGCTTTCAGAAATTGACAGCTCAAATTTGCAGGATAAAATGTTGGATGATGAAGAAAAAGAAGAAATAAAATTGGAAAAAGAATTTTCGTTCCATCCTAACGATGCGAACTTCAACATCGTTTAGAGTGACTCAAGAAAGTAGATTTTTTTTTCGTCGAGGTAGTAGCAAACAATGTTAGAATACGGTAGAAAACATCTCCCAAAAAGACAATCGTATATAGGTTAATTTTAAAACGAGACGCAAGACATTTTTTGGTGTTGTCCTCATTTTTGCTTAAAATCACCGTTTTTCAAGTCTTAAGGCGTTACACCCGAGTAGAGAAAATGTTTGGATCGTTGCTTTTCATTGGCTTAAATGGTGTATAAACACCATAAGAGGGAATGATACCTCATCGCGGTCGGTATGGTAGAACAATTATAGATTCCCAAAAATCTCGAAAACGGCTCTTCAGATCCCGTCGAAACTTTGCCAAATGACGTCAAATGGATAGACGAACAGCTGTCTTCCCCTCAAATTTTCTGAATTTGAGAAAAAAATGTATATTGGCTTATCATAAGCAAATCTAGTTTTTTTTCTCAAATTCAGAAAATTTGAGGGGAAGACAGCTGTTTATCTATCTATTTGACGTCGTTTGGCAAAGTTTCGACGGGATCTGAAGAGCCGTTTTCGAGATTTTTGGGAATCTATAATTGTTCTACCATACCGACCGCGATGAGGTATCATTCCCTCATAAGAATGACATACAAAAGGAATGATACGCGAATTAAATTTTTTTTTATTGTTCAGACCTCATTTTCCGAAGCACCTCCAAGCGGTCCGAAACACACGAAACAGCTCAGATGATGAAAGTAGAAATTCGGAGTCGTTTAGTTCAGTCGTTGTACAAAAAATATACAACGGCCGAACAACTCAAGACCTACTATCAAAATGCCTCGGTGGGTACACGAAAAATTCAGTTGAGTGCTTTAATTCTGTCGTCTGGGCCATAGCTTCTAATTCAGTTTTGAAACTTTTTCCCGAAAGCACGTTTTTGAAATCGGAAGAACGCATAGTTCGTGCAGTTCTCCTCCGATTACCTTGTAATTTTAAGTGTAGCTTCTTAGATTCTCTAAAGAATTACCCACGATTTTTACGAATTATCAACGATTCTCATTTTCATAGACAAATTAAGGCCGATATTTAGCGAAAAAGAAAAGAAATTTAAATGATGTCATTTTGCGAAAAAAAAGTTCTGCGTCCTCCCGCAGAGCGCCTAAAAACGCTCTTAGTGTACCTACGACTCAGCCGCCAATTTGTATTTTTTTTACGACGAATATAACCTTTAACCCTCATTTTAATGACTTCTTTAGTATTCTCAAGAAAAATCTCAAAAAAGTTTCATTTTTCGGTGAGCCGCATAGATGTAACGCCTTATACGACGAGAATAGTGACAAAACATGTTCAACGTTCAATAAATGTCAGTCCCCATCTGAGCAATCCATTTATGGAATTTTTAAATTGGAGTAAAGCGCTCAGGATCAGAGGGCTGTTGTAACGTCATCAAAAAACAGCATTAATACATTTAAAAAGAAACGCTACCTAGTGCAGAAAAATACCTGTTTGCAATTGCTACTAATACATAACATTTTACGACGCGTTTTCCAACTATTATTCTGACTTAATTCCAAAAAAGATTATGATTTGAAGCCATAATTAGAGAAATCCCTAAAAAATGTTGCGCCAAATTTTAAAATTGAAATATAAGGCTCACTATGCGCGGGAATATTTTATTTCACCGTGCATCAACATTTTTTGCTGTGTCAATAATGGGAAAAAAATCGTTTTTCGTTCGAATAAACTTCATATATATATATATATATATATATATATATATATGTGTGTGTGAGATAAAGATCGCGATGTGTCGCGATTTAATGTATGCCAAGAGCTGCGACGGGGAACCACAGCGTGCTCGTGCATACATCCAATTCACATCAGTCGCATCTGGCAGACCTTTTTATCGAGAAGAGATTCTCTACGTTATCGAGACTACCTTCGCGATCTCATCTGCAGTGTGGCGAGTGCGCGAGTGAGGAAAAGAGAAAGAGAGCCCCGAGCATAATTTATTTCTATTTTTTCGTGCACGTACACGTACGTATTCTTTGCAAGGTACGTGGACGAATAGATTTTGAGACAGGGCACGCACCGAGGGAGGAAAATGTATCTATAGATTCCCCGATTTTTATCGCAATTTCGTTTTTCTCTTTGTGACTCTCTCTCTCTCTCCCTCTCTCTCTCTCTCTGTCTCTTTTGACTTAATCTCGCATATTCTTTAGTCACTTCTTGCGGCAAATTGGTTTTCGATTGCTCACCTGGTTCTGGGCGTTCTGCTCGGCCATGGCCTTCTCCTTCGCTTGCCTCTTGCACTTGTATCGATGATTTTGAAACCAGATTTTAACCTGAAACGGAAAATGGATTTTTCAGTATGGGTAATTCAAATATGATTAATCATTTTTATAGTTAAATATCTATGCAAGGTGGTGAAATGGCTAGTGTTGGAAAATTCAATTGCAATCACGTTTGTTGCAGTGGAATTTCTAAGAAAAAAAAAACAGGAACAGCAATACCTGTTCAAGTTATCGGAGAGGATTTTTACTCGACATATCTTTAGTAAAGATTTATCGTTATGATTGTTTAAAAAAATTGATTCCCATTATATTTTATGACGTTTGGTGTGCGTTATTATTATTATTATTCTTTTTGCTATCACTATAATTATTAATATAACTGCTACAGTCATAATTAAAGTATATTTATTAATAGAATGAATATGATTAATATAAATATGAATTAATATCATTAATATTAAACGATCATTTTAATTCATAATTAATATGAGTATAAACGGAAATGAACATAATTAATATCAATATTAATATTATTACTTTAATTATTACTCCCGATATTATTATTATCACTAATTCTATTATTGTCATTATTACGAGCATAATGTAACTATAATAATAGAAAATTGCATTTCCTCTGTAAATTATTTTTTTCATGTTGAAATTGAACTGGTGATTTAGAATACAACGCTGCGACAATCTCAATCATTTTAGGAAAATTCTCTCTAGTTGTAAGTCTGTGCAAATTTGGCGTGAAAACTGCTGAAGCTTTTTTCTCAAACCTTCGATACGTGAAAACAAATGCTTCCGGAATTTGTCTACACTTCGTTTCACCCAGATCCGTCGAGTAGACGGATGGTAGGTAGGGTTGAGTAGGCGGGGGTCAAAACTTCGAATAGTCAAATATAGAACGACAAAGATTCAAAAATTACAGAACTATAAACTCAAAATAACGAAGGTTAAATTATTCGAAATTCTATACTTCTATCGATGACGTAATCGAATAACTATCGCACCAAAGGATTATTTATTCGAGAGCTCATTTATTCGGGAGCTCATTTATTCGAGAACATGTATTCAGATAGTCTGCAGTTTGAGTCATACAAATACAGATTCGAACACTACAACATTAATATCTCCGAAATAGAAAAAAGTGAGTATCTAATATTGGTAACACCATCTATAGCAAAAAGCCATATATCGAGAATACAAACTTCGAATGTGTAGATCTTAGATACGCAAATGATCGAAGGTTCAAAATAGCGAATACCTAAATAGCGAACATGGGATGGCTGCCTTACCCGACTGACCACCAGCGCCATCTGCCAGCTTTAACTCTGAAGCGCAAATTACGTATTGTTCGATCATAAGTTTTCGCTATCCGGACCGTTCGCCTTTTTGGCCTATCGCTATTTTAACTGATCGACTTTTTGGCCCTTCGCTTTAATTAATTCGAAATTGTAAACCGTCATAATATTTACAATTCGATGATTTGTCGTATCGAATTGTTCGGTGTATTTATACCGGAAAGTCGATATTATATCTCTCATTATTTTGTTAAATCTTATATTTATTTTCGCTATAAATCAATTTCGAGATATTTGTATTTACAATTTTTATTAACTATTTTATAGACTATCATAAGAATGATCTATCTATATTGGAACGTTCGTCATTAATGAATTCGAAATTTCGGTGATTCTGAATATTGATCGATCGAAATTCCAACACCCACCCAAGTAGAGCTTCACAAAATGCGATTTACATTGTAAAAGGACAATGGGGCGCGATATTCTAGAGCATTTATAAGGAAGCTTTATAGTAAATACTCAATGTAAAACAGTTTCATTAGCTTCAATCATTATCCGACTTAATTCTGACGATATTTTTTCTGGTCTCGTGATTACGAGTGTGTTAAGTTCATTGTTTTGAGGGGGCGATACCTTTAGGCAAGGAGAATGATTGGCTGATTTTCATAATTTTTTTTCCAGTGGAAAGATTTCTTCACCATTTTTGAAACTTAGGGTATGTTTTATTACTACTTTGGCTGTTACGTGGTATTTTATTTTTGTATTAATCTTTAAAAATGGCAGAGGAATCGCACGGTCTTCTAAACTGCATTTTCAAAATCGGCGTGTCGTACAGCTAAAAAACTAATCGACCGATTCTGACGAAATTCGGTATAAATCTTTCTAACCTTATTGTTTGGGTTTACCCTAAATGTTCTTGAAAATTGAAAAAAAAGTATTCTTTTATTGCAAAATGTAGCCATTTTATTCTGAAAATTCATTTCTCATTTTTTCTCAGTTCACATGCTACGTATGAGTGTTAATAAAAGAAAAATCATTGTTGGCTTTTTTCAGATTAAGGGGTTGGGCCACTCTAGAGACAGAAAAATAGGCTTTTTAGGGATTTTGTTTCAGAAAAACTACAAATTAAATCGAGGTTACAATAAGGGCGTTTATCATACATATCAGTGACTGTATACAATAATTTTTTTGAAGCGATTAATTTCAAAATGGCGTCTGTGCAGCGTTAATCTCAAAACTCCATTTTTTAAGTCGGCCGGAAACATAACTCGGACAATTTTCAACCGATTCACTTGAAATGTTGAATATATCTTGAGAAATACATTGTCTATGGAAGTACGTAGCATTTTTTTTTATATTGCATAGTTCGTTTGTTATTAACAATTGTCTGACGATTTTGTCCGAAAGTGAAAAATTTGCCTAAAATATCGTCACCCTTTTTTTAACCTCGATTTATTTTGTAGTTTTTCTGAAAAAAAAAATCCCCAAAAAGCCTATTTTTTCGACCTCTAGAGTGGCCTAAGGCCTTAATCTCGCCGACGCTAGGTTTCACGCCGCCTAACAACATTCGCAGAATACCATGCCATACGTCCGCCATTTTCAAAGATTAATTAAAAAAATACCATGTAACAGCCAAAAGTAGTAATAAAACTTACCCTAACTCTCAAAAATGGTGAATAAATCTTTCCTTTAAAAAAAAATCAGCAATTTTTTCCTCGCCTAAAGGTATCTCCCCTTTAACGGAGCTGAAGTTAATTGTTATTATTACTATAAGTAGCATGATTGTTATTATTATTATTATTATTATTATGAACATTTTTTCCAAGTCTTGGCATCTCGGTGGGAGCTATGGAAATTCTACAGGATAATAATAATAATTATCATAATAATTACAATTATTTTTATTAATATTATAGTAATTATTATAATAAAATGAAATTTTAATTATATTTTTTTAAATTATATTACCCCTGCTATTGGTAGCTTTAATATAGCACATTTCGGGTCTGCCTATTTCGTGGTCCGTCAGTTGCGCCGAGTATTTCGTTGTTTTCATAGGACCAATATTTCGCCCTCTCTCACTCTCTCTCTCTTTCTCTCTCCCTTCCGCTTTCTCATTCATTCGTCTCCGTAGCGACGTAGCGTAAATCCATAATCCGCGGTAAACGGTTAAAGCGCGCGCGCTCTCCTGACGTCTATGTTATTTCTCATATATTTTTTAGCCTCCTTCAATGTGCGACCCGCGCGCCGCCGGCAGGGGGGCCGAAGAGGCGAGAGAAATCTCGAGTAAACGATTATTGCGAGCAAACGATTCGTGAACTCGTATAATTTTGTACACGCGCGTTTCATGTACTCTTTCGACGCTCGATGCGATTCTCAAGTTGGCGCCGCATTCGTGCCCGTAGATAAACGTATTGAAATGGAAAAAAATAAAAAAATACTTGTCGAGTTGCTTCGGGGATTTTTTGAATGAGAAAAAAAATGTTTCGAAGCCGTATGAACGATTAGGTTTATTCTTCTTCCTTTTTTTTTCTTCTCGTGGCCGGTCGAGCGAGAGTTTTTTCGGGACCAGTTTACAGTTGGCGTACACCAACTACGTATGCCTTTACTTTGAAATTCCCTTTCTCTCTCTCTCTCTCTCTCTCTCTCTCTCTCTCTCTCTCTCTCTCTCTCTCTCTCTCTCTCTCTCTCTCTCTCCCACTCTCTGTCTCTCGAAACCCGCTTTTACGGCAATTGAACGCGATTAGGTAAGCCTAGCGTGTGTGCGTTTCCGAACGAAAATCGGATCAGCATCTGCTTATGACAGGGCGGACGCGTTATAATCCTTGCGCATATAGCGCGTATTTTACTCTTGTGATTCACACAATGCGAGGATGCACAAAGCATGAGATGCGCGCTTTTTTTACGGACCGTATATACATATATACGTGTATGTATTAGTAGTAGTGTATATACATATACATACACACACACACACACACACACACACACACACACACACACACACACACACACACACACACACACACACACACACACACACACACACACACACACACACACACACACACACACACACACACACACACACACACACACACACACACACTATACTAATCGAGAATATATATATATATATATATATATATATATATATATATATATATATATATATATATATATATATATATATATATATAATTTTTATTCGAAAACACAAGCATTATACCACATTGTTTTTGCCAACAATTCGGAACGCTTAGGGGGAGATACTTGAGTAAACGGCGAGAAAAACAGGTAAACTTCGGGAATTTTTATCTCCAAAACTAATGTTTCGATTGGACCCGGGTTTTTTTAAATTGGAAAATATGTACATTGAGGTATGTTTAGGAATTTTTAAAAATAAATTCGTTGACTGGAAGCGATTCAGACGCGACTATCTCGAAACATAGTTTTCAAAGTCGGTGCCAGATGTATCTCGAAAACGGCTTTCCCGATTTTGTCCAAATTTGGATACAATATTCTTCGATAGTTTTTTTCGCTCGCCACGTAGGGTTTTTTTGTAATTGTCATTTTTGACGGAATTGCGACCGTTTTAATTTAACATTCGTTTTTCGTTCGCAATTTCCGACGATTTTGGATTGCATACACATTGCGTAAAAAAGCAATGGTTCAATCAAATGAAAAACCCTTCCGTGGCGAACAAGAAAAACTATCGAAGAATATTGTATCCAAATGTGGACAAAATCGGACAAGCCGTTTTCGAGATACATCTGGCACCGACTTTGAAAACTATGTTTCGAGACAATCGTGTTTGAATCGCTTCCGGTCAACGAATTTTTGTTTTAAAAAATTCCTAAACATACCTCAATATACATATTCCCCAATAAAAAAAACCCGGATCCAATCGAAACATTAGTTTTTTAGATAAAAATTTCCGAAGTGTACCTGTTTTTCTTGCCGTTTACTCGGGTACCTCCCCTTAACCGGTTGAACCTGGTTCGTGGCCGCAACAAAGCGGAGTTTTCGTGATTTTTTTCCGGGAGAACGTGTGTGGGTTTGCAATTTTTTTTGTTACTTTAAAGAGTATTATTATTGTAAGTATCTTTTACAATTTTTGTATTGAAAAATATTTATATGTCTGGTAGATACAATGGTTTGTGCAGACCGCTGTTTGAAAATCGTCCTAGGCGGTGATCACTGCTGCTGGAAAACAAATAATCCGACATAAAAAAAAATAAAAAGCACTGAGCTTTGCATAAAACTATCTAGGGCTTCGACGAAGGATTTAATAAAATAATGATTTCAAAAAAATGACCGTTGTGCAAAGTCAATGTATCGATTTTCGGTGAAAAAAAAGCTCTACTTCCATTGATGAAAAAAGTACAAATCGAAAAAAAAAATTCCTTCGTTCAAGGACTGCGTTTTGATATGTAAAAGAAGCTTGTAGAATGTGAAGTTGATTAAACGGGTCGATGAAAAATGTTCAGATGATTTCTTTGAAATGTTATATTTTGTCAAGTCGTCGGTGACCAAAGTCGATATTGGAAAAAATGTCAACTCGGTGTAAGAACTCCAACGTAGCTGTCAATTCCATTAAAGGGCATGTACGAGGTCAACATAACCTCATACATTTTTTAACTGTGTTCTCATAGATGGTCAAGTTTTTCAGACGAAAAAAAAAAAAAAAAACAGAATCCATAATTTACTGACTCAGAGCGTGACGATTTCTTTCCCGATTTTCAAACAGGGATTTCTCAGAGATTAATTATATTTAGATATAATTAATCTCTGAGAAATCCCTGTTTGAAAATTTCAGCGACTCTTCCGCAGCCACATACCACGTGGTACAGCTTTTATTTCGTCTCAATGTGCCAATAAAGAACTAGGACACACCTTGCGTTCGTGTAAAATTGATAATTTCACATGCAGCTCAGAAATTGTCGATAAATATTATTCGCTACTTGAAAAAACAAAACAGGGAATTTCGACAAGTGCGCTGATTAAGAATGGCAGGTCAGCCCATATTCGAATTACCATTCGTTTCTTACGAATTATAAGTTGCCTAATTTTTTTTCCGAAGCGTGGGCCACCCTGTTAGTCATCGAAGCTTCAATCATGAAATTGCAAAAGTGATACAATTCGTTTTGTCCTATTTCGAGGAGCACATCTCCGATATCCACAAATGCCGCGATTCAATGTAACTATACGAAATTTAAATCGCAAAGAAAGAAAACAGTAAAGTTTTCGAGTGGTGGAAATGAAATGAGAATCTCGCGTGTTGCGTGTGCGCTTGGGTCCTCATCGTCTGTTTGTTTTCGAGTGTACGATCCATATGCCGAGAGTTCCTATAGGAGTGCCTTGGAAACTCGCATCGACGAGACTCTTCATGGGTTCATAAAGGCGCCCGGGTATTGTCAAGACCGCGTCGAGAGCCCAACAACTCAGACAATTTGAAAGGTCCGCCGTCGCTGCTGTGAACACCCATCGTATGATAAACGGGCCGTGAATCGAGAATCGCGAGTTTACCTAGATGGGGCATTTATGATACATGAATATACATTTGTGGATATGTGGAAAGGTAATTTTGAAGACATTCGACACCAGGAACCTGTCGCCGAAGTTTTTTCGGAGCTATTTGACGGACCTGAACAGCCTGATGTGCTGAAAGCCAACGTTACGTAAATGTGGGTGATTCTCCCGAATTGGTCCCTTTGCACGACAAAGAAGTTTATAAACAAAAATATTTAAAAATCGCAATTGACTTCAGTTTTAACCGATATATTATAATTCCCTATGGATCACACTGATTTTTCAGTTTTGAGAGATTTATCATGATCGAAAGAAATAGTAGGGCCAGAGGAATGATGCAAACCTTTTCCAAGCAAGTTTTTATTCGTTCATTGATATCTCCTCCTCCTTTTTCTTTGAACATTAATCTCGCTCATTTAGTTTCAACTTCTCAATTTCTACAGGTACCTGCTTAACCTTCCGTATCTCCGTATTTCAGCTTCACATTTCCTACGCGTGGCAATAATCTAAGAGAATCATTTTTATGTAACCTCGTGCATATCCACACACACGCATACCCAAGACGGTGTCATTCGTCTGGCGCATCTATCATGCCCCTGGATCTCACATGTTGGGAGAAACAGAGGAATGACGGTTCAAACGGGTGCACAGCGTGGCATGCGATGTTTCTCTAACGTCAAAATCTGGCGGTGAATAGGTGTCTAAAAGTTCAACTTTAACGGGAAAAGAGTGACTTATTTTATCGAAAAAATGATACAGTTAAGAACGACCAGAGGAATGACTCCCAGGTGATAAAGTATTGAAAACGTTTAAATACGTATTTTTTTATCGGCAGAAAAAAGAGTTCTAAATGAGGAAATTACCCCTCAAGGAAAGGCGTGTTGAGGGGTGATTATGCAGTTTCACCCATAAGCAGCCCACCGATCCAAATGAAACAAAATCCAAAATTTGTCTAATGTGAAGTGATGAAAAATCCACCATAGAAGCATGTAAAAAGATCAAAATAAGGCGTGACACGCTTTGCTTTGAGGGGTGGTTTCCCCCCTTAAAAACGTTTTTTCGCCAATTAAAAAAAACGTTTCTAACAGTTTTCAATGCTTTGTCACATATATGAGTTTCAACAAAATCGAAGGCGGACACTTAAATGGTGTTCATCGTAGGAAGGGTCTGCACCACTTCACTGTGTGGGATTCATACTCATTGAAATCTCCCTCTAATTTGCAATTAAAATTCTTAAATTTTTTGTATCGTTTTCTTTCGTTTCTATTTGCGCTTCTCTTTTCATTTGCGTATTTAATCTGCGTTTTTATAACCATCTCTCTTTATTTTTGTATCGAGTATTTGTTTACTTCTTGGTATTCTTTGCTTTGCAATGCACGAGGAACCTAGATCACTAGTAAACCTCATCTAATCCAACCCAATCTCTTCCTCAACCCCCATGGATTATTGGACGTCCCACGTCATCTAAACATTTTTGTTTATTCGTTCATTTAGGTTTTGGGTCTGAAGGTTCTTCATTTTTCATACATTTTGCAGATTGAAAATAATAATTCGATGAGATGCTCCGTAATTGTAGTCATTAGCATTTCGATCAATGCACTACAGGTCCATCGAATTCCGTCCTTTTCTTTAATAAACCACAATGTCTGTACAGTCAACATTATTCAGCAAGAGCGAAGTGTCAGAAAAATTGAATTTCTTTTTTTTCCAACATAGTTCAACGGTACTGAAGAATAATACGATTTAGAGCAGACAATCACGAAAGCCTCGATTCGATTTGCTGGAATTCGTATTTTGTATCCGGGAACATGCTTTGGCTCGGTATAGGAACGTGTGGAACGATCGCGAGTGCCAAGGGGCATAAATGGTTGCTCCGAGTCAATTGTTATTTTAAGGGAATACACAGCCGTCCGTCGAGTCGACCATCGTAGTTTCTCCGTCAACCGTCTCTCTTCTTCTCTCAGTTTCTTTCTCTTTCTTTCCCGCTCTCTCAATTCAGCAGCGAAAGCAGTACTGCCGTGTGTAAACATTAACCGAAGAGCCCAGCATCAACGACAGAACGGTCCTTTCGTACGAGAAAGAGACGACGCACACAAGATATGATCGTACGTGTCTCTGGTCTTTTCCACACGCAGCTCCCCAAACGACTCTATTCCCATAGAATCACATAGAAATTCAATTGCAGCAGTTGCACGGTGGCCAATGACAATTTACCAGACCCAACAGCTTTGTGAAAAAAAATATGGATGTTCCTTTCGTGAAATAGCTCATGGAATTAAAATACTCTCAAGCGCATTTTTATGAAATATCTCATGAAGTAATAATTGATAAGCTTAGTTTTATGAAATATTTCATGAAAAATGAAAAATATCCCAGCTTTGGGCAATATTTCATATGAAATAAAATATATCAATTTCAGCATTATGAAATATATTATGAACGAAAAAATATGAATTTCAGTTTTATGAAACATCTTGTATGAAATAAAAGTTATAATCTTAGTTTCATGCAATATAAATTTATATTGCATGATATTGCATTATACTTCACGTACTTATAAAATATCTGATGAACGTTAATATTTACTTGCCACACTTCTGTAGAATACACATCATCAATACATTTACGCATGAGAAAAAAAGGTAGTGGGGTTGTTTCGAACCCCACAGTGGCAAGTGGGGCTTAAAAATAAGCAATGAACAACCGAAAGGAAATATTAATTTCCATTATACGATATATTTCATACGAAATAAAACATAGCAATCTCAGTTTCATGAAGTGGAGCGACTATTTAAAAAAAAACTATTCCGAACTCGTATACCTTTAGTTTGAGTCTTAAAAATGAGACATACATTACAGGTATGCAGCTTCTGCCTGCGCATTATAATACTTGCAGGTATATAATGTGGCCAAAGCTTGTACCGTGTATATCTATATGGTGTGTACCCTGTGTGCACAGTAGTCATCTTCAAGGCCTGCGTGAAGAGTTTGTCCCACCTTCTTTATTCTACCGTACCGTCCACGAGTTATTCTCGCTCTTTCTCTCTTAGTTGAGGCGATTTCATTAATTTTTTTGGTAAATTTGCCAATCGCACGGAAAATAATTCTCCCTTTTTCGCTTTCTCACTCCGTAAATTCTCGAATTGCAAAGTCACAATGAAAACATCTCGATAAATGTGCCCATATTTGCTTACGGCAAAATAAGAACAATCTCCACCCGGTCCGCACAGTAGTCGTATTTTTTGCCATTGTCCTTTCTCTCTCTGTAAAGTACACACACACGTACATTTATATCTACACCGATGAAAAACGTAGATGGTTGTGTATCTTCGTTCCCATTTTCAAGGTATATCGGTACGCAACGAGAATGATCTCTGGGATTTTTTTCCGCTTCTGCCGAAGAAATCTGCGCTCCTCTTATTTCGTTGAGTGCAGGTGAGCATAAGCTTTCCCTTGCAGACTCGCGCGATGTTGACTCTTCCGTAGGCTTACGTACCTTCGAAGATTCAGAATATATATATATATATATATATATATATATATACTGCGAGAGAGAGAGAGAGAAGAGGTAGAGTGAGAGAAGCTTATAGTTATAGGGAAGCCAAAAAAGGTGCTTGGAGCAATACTGAATGGTTTTGGGGTTCACAAGAAGGTTTGCTTAACGCCAGACCCAGTCACATTGGGGGGGCCCCCCACCTTCGACTTTAACTTTCGATTAACTTGCGCGTGATGAGGTCCAAAAACCACAACGTTTATATTCTCTACCTCGCCCCAGGGAGAAAACAGCAGGTAGATAAACGAAACGCCTACCGTTTAGTAGGCCCTTTCCGGACTGACGTATGGCGTCTCCCTTATGTCTTACTGTATTGGCGTTACGCGTGTAGACCCATGTATCTATGGGTGCGTGTGTACCTGTCTGTTTATGCTCGGACACGCTAATAGACCGTAAAATCTGCTAAACGTGCTAAAATGCCGAACAAACGCTGAAGAAGAAGGAGGCGGTCTTCATTGATTCCAACTAATTGGAGGCTACACGCCGTAGGTTTTCGCCGCTCTGGCTTGTATTGATCATCAATCGGACAAACAAATAATACCAAGTCTGCAATTACAATCAGGATTGATATCGACGAACGTCTGGCAAGTCACATTTTTTATGCTTGCCACAATTATCGTTGACTTATATTGGGCTTACGACTTCATTTGCGCGTATGTCGGATGTTTTGTCCATGTGTGAATCGGTGATGGATTTTAGGCTCATATCGCAATGAGGTTTGTATACTAAAGTTATTATAGAAAACACGTTTTCTATGTAGGCAGTTGAAAAACAAACAGGTAGGGCATTTACTACACATTCATAATCACATTACCAGAAGAAAGGCAAAGGATTAAATCAGATCATGGTTAAAGCTAATGAAACTGTTTTACATTGAGTATTTACTGAAAAACTTCTTTATAAACGACGGAGGGCATTGCGCACCACTTTCCTTTTAAAAATAAGATTTCATCTTCTCAAGTACTGTTTAACGGATCCAGATGAAACAAAGTGCAGGGAAATTCAGGAAACTCTTATCTTCACATATTAAAGTTCCGGGAGACGGTTCAGACGCTCAAAATTTCAAAAAATTGATAGATATTGTCTGAACATCGTATTCTAACTCTACTAGTTCAATTGCAGCCTGAAAAATCGAATGAATACCTACATTATAATTTTATAATATCAGTACGATAAAGAACACTGACGAAAGTGACCGCGGTTCTTTAACGTCTCCAAAGCCAATGTCCAATCTCACCCGAAGGCACCACAAAGTACGTCGAAAAGAGACTGCACGTGACTAGGGGATCATCGAATGTTTCAGTCCACTCCTGTACAAAGGCCACAAAGATTGCGACATCCCTGAGTATCCTGACGAGCCTAAACATGCGATATCCTTGAGCATCCTGTACGAGGCTACACTCATGACTTGTATACCAAATCAACGAGATCGTCTACACGCGCAAACACCCTCGATACCTCTTTGGGGCTGCGGTCTATCAAATTGCAATAAATCTCCGTGGAGGCCGTTTGTCAGCAGGTGGGACTGGTCCCTGGAATGATGATAATCCGGGGACGGAAACGTGCCCGGAGAGTAGTCATTAGCATGCCAGAGGTCTGACGGGAAGCATAGGTATGTCGACTACCAACTGATGGATATCCGGATAGAAAGAGACAGAGAGAGAGAGCCAAGCTGGCCATGGAACATTGAATAGTGAGGGTGGTAGACCAGAATTAGGGAGATGGAGAACGAGAGAGAATGGATGAGTGATCAAGTTAGGGTAACATCATTACGTGTCAGTAAATTCGCTCGGAGCGTTGGTAGGTTGGATGTATGGCGACGGAGAAACGTCAACCAACCCCTGCTATGCTTGTCTCCGTAGTTGCTCGTGCGGTTCAACACATACCGTCCTCTATACACATCCATACGTACCCCCACACACACGTCATGCATATACAGCAGAATAGCAATTTACTCCATGGTACACTTGGTCTCGGCTAGGTATATGTATATCTTACAATCTAATGCGGCCGGGGCACACAACTCTCCCCGAGCAATTTAACGCGGCACTAACTTGCCCTCACAGATTACCCGTGCCTGTAACACGCCCTTACATACCCAGCCCCCGGGGGCTCTTTGTGGTGGTGGTGCGGGTGGTCCGAAGGAAAAGGGGACGCGAGACGATCATCATCAAAACCGCACCGGATCTTTTCCCTTACCCATATACCAATCCTACCATGCATTTACCTCCTCAATGTGCCAATTGTTTCAACTCTACAAGATTGTGAAAAGCTCACCGCTTATGGGGATGGTCTCCGATCGGATTTCATTTCAGGCAAACTGGAGACTGAACATGATGGGTAGGAGAGAATTCGTTGAGGTGAGGATATTTGGTGGGCTGGACAAGAAATTGGACTGGATGTTCCTTGGTCCCGTTTTGGTAATTAGACCGAGCTTTTTTAGCATTGTAAGCCACTAGCCTTGGTCGATCGAGCCTTAAACTACTGAAGAGAAGGTGATTTTGAAGGCCTGCGAGGACCGTCTTTACAGTCGATAATCTTCCCCATACGCAACATCGTGTAATCACAAATGTCTTGAACGTCATCTTTGGAAAAATGTAAGCATATTTCTAGGAAGGTCATGTCTATGTACGCCTCTCCCTTAAAATCAGGGATTGGATTCAAAGAATTAAGAGGCATTCTCAAAATACCCTTTTTACTTTGTATACAAATATATATTAGCAATTTAAGCGTGTTTGTTTGGTGCTCAATCGCGTCTAAATGACGCAACGGAGCCGGATGACATTTAACTCGCATGCTATGCTATGGCCGAGAATAACACATAGGCTACTTTTGATTCCGACCCACCAGATAGTTCCGTGGATGCTATGACGTCCTCAACTCTATTATCAATATTATGTATGCAGCATGGCCTGAAAACTAACGTCCAAAATGAAAACCTAGATGCCTGGTATCACTCTTATGTATGTTCTACGTTTTTTTTTACTTTTCGACAACAAAACGCATGGTGATTGAACAGCGCCTCGAAGATTGATGGAATTTTCATCTGCATGCTTGAACAGGCCACGCTTGGGCAAGAATGCCTAAACATGTGTACTATATCAGTACTATATCGTTTGTACATGCTTGTACAAGCAAACGTTAGTTGCGAAGTATCGCTCAGTGTTTACCAACACATATCCGGGTCTTCCTAATTTCGTAGATAATTATGCCATACATACAATCACATTCGTAGATAATTATGCCAATCCATATGATATATTTTACATACGTTCAACAGTATTACTTGGGAAAAACGTTTCCTTTTTATTAACCAGCCTTTGCATCATATACTCATTTTTTGTAATTTCCTCGTTCAAACGACAGCAAAAGCAGCCAGAGCGAGCGCGTCGTCATTGTCCGAACACGACATTTTCCAAGCACAGACTGCGGCTGTATCATCATGCTTGTGTCGTCGGGAGGCTATAGGAATGTTGTGCACGCTTGTGCAAATGGACTGTGCATGCATGCTTGTCAAGCTTGCAGTTACGTGGGTAGCCGCCTTTAGAAGGTTTTCAAAGCAATTGGTAGTCATTTAGGCTAGCCTAAGTATTTTTGTTGATCATCTGAACTTTATTGACTGACGTTAAACCTATTTTTTAAACATTTGATCAAAATCTAAGCTATTTACGTTAGTGCTCAGTTGGTCATTTTTCTATTGCTTAACAGTGCAGTTCATAAAGATAACACACAAGAAAAAAGTCGGGAACAAAGTGCACATACACGAAAAAAAAAATATTTTTTTACTCGAAAACTAAAAATGATCATCAAGCATACATGAGGGTGATTCGGATAGGTATTGATACGAGGCATCTAAATTTTCTTTTTAGACGTCATTTTTTGGGCCTCCCTGTATTTACATGTATGGCAAGACTTGGAAATTCGTTTGGGAATATCGACGATTCACCTTTCGCGTTAATTTATGATTAGCGCCGTTAATTGGCTCGTGTTGACCCTGCAAAGTGGCGAACTCCCTGCAAACATTGCCAAGTCACCCTCGTTGTTTTTTCAACGTGGAGGCGACTTATTTCCCTCCAAACCTTCTCCCCTCCCTATTTTAGCCCTGCTAACGACGAGTGTTACACAGCTACGGACATTTGGCCCCAAGCGTAAGATCCGGCGGCTTGCGACGATTAGTTACACCAATGAGCTTCGTCAGTGTCTATATGTGTATACATATGAACCTTATATATTTTCGAATGGGGGAATATTTCTTGTATCTTGTTCGGACGTAGATGAACGAGAAATCATTTTTTCCTAACCTCTCTCTCTCTCTCTCTTCGGTCAACTTTTTGACATTTCTTTCGCAAGGAAAATCATCGTCTATCATCTGCTGAGAACGTCCACGGTTACCTACGTTCTATCCCTCGTTGCATCAAAGGGAGGAGAAGAAAAATCCTACCATTTGTCACCAAAACTTGGTAGTGCTTAGTCGTAAATCATACTGTTCAATGATGTCGCGAAAATTGACGACTTTAAGGAACACATCGCTACACGGAAAAGAAAAATTAGTTGCTTCCTTTTTTTTTGCGAATTCATTTTCCTTCCATCATATCTTAGAAAAATTCTACTTCTGATAAAAATAGACAGGAAGTCTCCTAACGATTTACTTTACCTTAAATGATTTATATCAATTTAATTACAAATTTACTGTAAGTTTTATATCATTGAACGCTGACGTGAGAAGATATTATTGATGATAATTTAACATTTCTTTTAACTTTGCTGAAATTTCATGTTTTTATGTTTTGTATTTTTAGTTTTAATTAATAGGCTACAATTCCTGCTGAATATAACACAAATTATTCTGCATTTTAATATTTTTAATATGAATTCTGATTCCAATAGAAGCAATCTATAACTTTTTGAACAAATCACTATCTTTTTTAAATAAAGTTCAATCAATGATACTGAGTATATGAAAACTGAAAAGGTGTACATACAAGTCAAACTGAAAAAATCATGACAAAATTAGTAAAATGGAAACTAACAAGAGGGGCGGGGTAGACTGCGTGAAAATACGAAAGGATATGGTGCGAAAAAATACTACTTTATAACTCGAAATTGAATATAACTACTAATTATTAATTTTTATAACTTTGACTATTAATTCATATAGCATTTAATTAACTATAATATATTATTGCACGCATCCCGATGAGCATTTCCTAATAATTATTTCAATTTTTCTTAAATTTCGTGTAATCTCCAAATTTCAATTAAATTCGCGTAATCTTTGCTAGATTTGAATAATTTTCAATCAGCGTATGATAATGTAACTAGATAACGTTCAGTTAATTCTAATATATTGTCGTTCGCCCCCGGATTATCATTTCCCGAACTATAATTTCAGTTGCCATAAATTCCATATAGTTTTCGCATTTGGAAAATTCCAAGTTATTCTGAAATTTCAAGTACGGCAGTGCAGGGCCTTATGAGACGTGGGGTCTCCTCCGCCACCCACACGAGCACACAGACGATGCC
Source organism: Ophion obscuratus (assembly GCA_964007375.1). Lineage (NCBI taxonomy): Eukaryota > Metazoa > Arthropoda > Insecta > Hymenoptera > Ichneumonidae > Ophion > Ophion obscuratus. Next base: position 18,403,277 of record OZ023312.1, on the reverse strand, counting down.
AGAACAAGTGGGTGATGTCAGAAGAAGCGTAAGAGGTACGCGACTAGGCTGCTGTTGCGTCGTCACCGGCCGGTGTTCGGTTTGACTGTCACGTACGTTGCTGCCATTTTCGCGCCAAAAGTAAAAAAAGCAGTTCGTCGTATCATTTGATCTCCAGCCCATGCGTGTGATGTTACGGCAATAAAAGTAACTGTATTTGGATTTCACAATAGTGTATATATTTATGCGATGACAAAATAAAAAATAATTTGATATTAAGGTCTTAGGCCACTCTAGAGGCCGAAAAAATAGGCTTTTTTGGGGATTTTTTTTTCAGAAAAACTACAAAATAAATCGAGATTACAAAAAAGGGTGTTTATCATACATATCAGTGAATGTATACAATATATTAGGTGTACATATATATTAGGTATACAATATATTAGGTGTACAATATATTGTATATATTAGGTGTACTAATATAGGTATTATAGTATAGGTAATATAGGTATTATAGTATAGGTATTATAGTATAGGTACTATAGGTATTATAGTATATCATATCTATAATATATAGATATTATATACTATAATACCTATATATTATAGTATACAATATATTAGGTGTACATATATATTAGGTATACAATATATTAGGTGTACAAATAAGTTTTAGGACACTTCGATTTTGTATCATGACAGCTATTCTAAATTAATTCAAAGGTCCCGCTCACATATCATAGATGGCGCTTGATATGTAGTATCGAAACGTAAAGGAGTCATAAACATAACCTATAAATTCTGTAAATTAAACATGCAGACCGATAAGCTATTTATTAGATACTGCATTCGCTATGAATTCCATCAAGGAAAAAGTGTTAGGAAAGCGTGTGAATCGATATGTTCTGTTCTTGGAGACAACATTGTATCTAAAAGTACATGTGAGTATAAGCGATTCAAAGAAGGTGATTTCGACGTTAGTGACCGTGAACGCACGGGGCCTCCTGTAAAGGTGGACGATCAGGAACTGCATGCGTTGCTGGATGAAAACTCTTGTCAGACGGAGAAACAACTTTCGGAACAGCTTGGAGTATCTCAACAAACTGTTTCTTATCGTTTAAAAGCAATGTTTCGAAAGATTCGAAAAGGAACAAAGTGGGTACCACACTTTCTGACTCAAGAAAATAAAAACAGCCGTCTTAACATTTGTGTGAGTCTTTACAACAAGCAACATAGAAAGTCTTTCTTGTGGAAAATTGTGACCGGCGATGAAAAGTGGATTTATTTTGATAATCCGAAACGCAAATATCATTGGGTTGACCCCGGCGAGCCGACAACATCCACGCCAAAGCGCAATGTTCATTGTAACAAAGTCATGCTGTGCATATGGTGGGATATGAAAAGCGTACTGTATTATGAACTTCTCAAACCTGGTGAAACAGTTACTACCGATCGCTATTGTCATCAATTGATGCAAGTAAATCAAGAAATTGAGAAGAAACGTCCATTTTCTGGTAAAGGAAAACGTCCAGTAAAACTGCTCCATGACAACGCGCGGCCTCATGTCGATAAACCGGTCAAGGATACGTTACTACCGCTTGGATGGGAAGCTGTACCACACCCGGCGTATTCACCAGACTTAGCCCCATCCGATTATCATTTATTCCGGAAAATGCAGAACGATTTGTCTGACGTGCGATTCAAAACATTTGAAGAAGTGGAAAAATGGGTCGCTAAATTTCTCACCTCGCAAAACGAAAGTTTCTTTGCGAAAGGCATCCGCGAGTTACCTGAGAGATGGCTGAAGGTCATTCAGTGCGATGGAGATTACTTCGATGAATAACTGTGTTTTACTTCTTTTTTAATAAATCTTGAATTTTTTGAAAACTGTCCTAAAACTTATTTGTACACCTAATACATTCAATGTATACAATATACATAGAATACAATGAATGTATACAATATACATAGAATGTATACTATCATTTTTTTGAAGCGATTAATTTAAAAATGGCGGCTGTGCAGCGTTTATCTCAAAGCTGCATTTTTTTAAGTTGGCCGGAAACATACCTTAAACAATTTTCAACCGATTCACTTGAAATGTTGAAAATATCTTGAAAAATAAATTGTCTATGGAAGTACGTAGGATTATTTTTTCATATTGCATAGCTTATTTTTTATTAACAATTATCTGACGGTTTTTTAGGCAAATTTTTGGAAAGTGAAAAATTTCGTCAGACAATTGTTAATAACAAATGAACTATGCAACATAAAAAAAATCCTACGTAATTCCATAGACAATGTATTTTTCAAGAAATATTCATTATTCCGAGTGAATCGGTTGAAAATTGTCCGAGTTATGTTTCCGGCAAACATAAAAAAGCAGTTTTGAGATAAACGCTGTACAGCCGTTATTTTGAAATTAATCGCTTTGAAAAACATTATTGTATACAGTCACTGATATGTATGATAAACAACCTTTTTTGTAATCTCGATTTATTTTGTAGTTTTTCTGAAAAAAAAATCCCCAAAAAAGTCTATTTTTTCGGCCTCTAAAGTGGCCTAACCCCTTAATAGTCTTGAGATGGCTCGGTCCAATCAGTGAAAAAATGGGAACGGGGTCATTTGAGCTAAAACAAGCGGGGTCGCTTGAGCATGGCTTATTAGACCCCACAGTTGCAGGTTGATGTTTGGTTGTATTGTTTTCATTGTGCTAGCATATTTTATAACTAGATTGTAGTCAAATTGCGTAAATATCAGGTGTTTAAACCCCAACCCAAGTACCTATGAATCTTTCTTCAATAACTATTTCTTTTTTCAGAATGCGAAAGTACAAGAGAAAACTGAACGACCTATAGTTTCCAAAAATCTGATGAAACGTGCCACAGAAGAAGTCATCAAGACTTCTTCTGTGTCTCAAGACGACTCAAGCAAAAGAATCCGAAAAGCGGCAAAAGATAACAAATTATATAGAACTACGCCTTCTCTTTTATGTTTCTCCTGCGAAAAAAAACCTTTCTTATCCCACTGGTTCAACTCGCCACATGGGGTCAGTTGAGTCAGTGGGATAAGCCACTCCAACGTTTTTACCACAGTCTTTTTATGGAGTTACATAGCCAAATAAACAACCTATCTATTTGAGAAGATATCATTATTAATCACTTCACCAATTCGCGCAACAAAATCAATTCACTTTATTAATTCACTAATTAATCTCTTCATCAATTCGGCAGAACAAAATCATGATCAAGTGACCCCATACTGTCCTAATTCGAAGTAAATCTGGTAATTCTGTTACACCTGAATAATTTGGAACAACTGTATAAAAATATAATAAGATAAATATCCCTTTGTAATTTATGCATTGCATTTCACCATGCTCCTATTGCGCATTTGTGTTTCGAAGCAACAAAAATGCAGTCGCTAATGGACAATAATCGCACTTTCGGGTATTCGAGGGGCCAAGAGTTAATCGCGTATGTACCTGCACGTACAGACGATTTTTCTGCTCTCTTCTCGTTCACCGTGCAGTGCAGGCGGAGAATGTCACTAAAAGTGGCGTTAGTCAAAGACGAGAGGTGTGTTGGCTTAATCTTCCAGCCAACAGGGAAAGTGATAGAGAGAGATAGTAAAAACGCATAGAGAGAGAGAGAGAGAGAGAGAGAGAGAGAGAGAGAGAGAGAGAGAGAGAGAGAGAGAGAGAGAGAAGGGGCTCGAAAGTTAAAGAGCCAGAGACACAGAGAGAAAGGTAGATGGAAAAAGCGAAAAGGAGAGAGTGAGCGAAAGAGATTGAGAGGTAGACAAAATGAGAGAGATAGAAGAGTCTCGTCTGCCCTCGACGATGGTGCGTGAGCTCCTACAAATTCTGTTTGCAGTTGCAATGTATGCACCCTCTGGTGTAGGCCGTCCTCGTCTCTTCCTCTCTCTCTTTCTCCCTCTCTCTCTCTCTCTCTCTCTCTCTCTCTCTCTCTTTCTACTTGCTTCGCATGCATAGCCTGCCAGAAGTGCATCTCTCGTTCATCTCCTGCCTACCGTAACCGTGTACTACCTGTATCCCAGCCAACGAAAAAAAAACCATCCACGATAAGGCTCGCACCGAATCGTTTAACGCGCGAAAAGGCCCGGGATTGCGTCCTTTTTTGCTTCTCGCGCGATTCGTTATACACGATCGCATAATTAGGGACGTAGAAAGAGAGAGAGAAAGAGAGAGAGAGAGAGAGAGAGAGAGAGAGAGAAGAGAGAGAGAGAGAGAGAGGGAGGGAGAGAGAGAAAAAGAGAGACAGAGATAGAGAGCCAGGCATTATATCTATATATATATGTGTGTGTTCACATATCATTGTCGAATCATTATGCAATTACGATCGATCAATCAACGCGCCACAAGGCTCTCGTGTTTCGGAAGCGAAAGAAAGAAAAAGAAATTGCACCGCGAGTCTTTCGTCGCGTATGACAGCTACGTGCTCAATTGCTCATGGAAAATTTCACGAACCAGCAAAACGGTGGATTTGAATGTTGACGTTTTGCGAAAACTTTTAGCAACGAAGAGAATTTCGTTAAAATATTAATTAATGAAAGAAGTGAAGCTCGCTTTGACCACTTTTTACCGGAATATTCGAAATTTGCGATGTTTTACAATGCATTTTTACTGCTGTGGGAAAGTCAAATTCAGTGGTGTCAAAAAATCGATTTTACTGCTGTGAAAATTATTCCAATGCTCAAAAAATACAGATTTTTTTGCTGAAAAAAAAATCGACTCCACGGCTGTAAAAAAATCAAATACAAATACTATTTTCGTTAAAATTCTTTTCCAAAATTGCAGTTTTTTTAAAAACTACTGTAATAAAAAATATAATTTTCACCGGGGTGCGAGCTAAAAAGAAGTGCTTCTGTAATAAATTAATTTCTATCAAATCACCACATTAATCTTAAATTTCTTGCCAGATCCGATAACCCCAAGGGCACATGCCCACGGTGCGGCAGGGTGGAGCACTTGCCCTCCCCTGGCTCACGTAGTCAAGCGGAAAATATATGAAGATAAAATTACATAATTTGAATATTGCCATTTCAAAAATAGTACAAAATTAAGGGGCTATACCAGTGTGAACCTTCCAAAAAATCGATTTTTTTTGCCTTTTTCGACAGTTTATACTTTCAAGAATATGAGAGGAGATTTTTATACTTTCAAGAATATAAAATGAGAATTTTCAAATTTTGTAATATAGGTCAAATATAGTCATTTTACTTTCGAGCGTTTCAAATAAAACCATTTTAAACCGCCTTCAAACTGTTGGCTATGTATTTTTATTATTTTTTTCATATGTATGTGCACCGTTTACGCCGTGTTGGCAGGTCCGATTTGAATGGTTATTTCTTTGCTGTTAGCGATACACAGCGATCCCATGAAAATTTTATTCGAATCTGCTAAGTACCTACGTTTTCCAAAAAGTCCGAAAAAAAAACCTCATAAACCCAGCATGTTTCTCTACATCTGGGCCCTAATTCACAATGAGAACTGAGCGAATCTTTGCATTGAAAACTCGCCAATGTGTATGTAGAAGGCACCGATCAACGTGATATTCGTGTGGCGCGACCGGTCTGTCCTACAAAATTCAGACCCAGGGTCCAGTCATAAACGTTCTGAGTGACGAAGAAGTCAGTCAATAAAGTATGCTAATGTCTTAGGCTAAATTTGGATAAGTGAAGTCTAGTTAAGTAGTTTGGTAATTTGACTGGAGATGTTTTATTAGGAACGCAACAGTAAATTAATCTTGTAAAATTAAATAAATCAGTACCCAAAAATTATAAAAACCATTACAACCATATTGTGTATTCGGCAAAACTTTGACCCGAATGTTCACATTTTACTGATTGTCCCGAAATGATTATTATTTTATTCTTAGCATTGCCGCAGTGTGAATTTTAACGGCCAACGAAGTGAGCTCAGAGCTGAATAGAGAAAGGCTGCAGACGAGCGATGCGGCCGCGAAAATTTTGTAGATCCTACGGCACACGGTTTCGACATGATAAAAGTGGATTACAATTTTTGCAAAAGTTACTTAATAAGTACTTCATATCGACTTTCCTCGCTCCCCCTGGAGCAAGTCCTGGCTAAGCCTCTGAATAACCCAATTTTCTTTTTGTTTCAATGAGAAGTCGTTTCCTCCAAGCTCAAGCAAATTGAGTGTACCATTTTATTCCGCCCCGCCTAAACGATTCGCGAAGGCTTTTAATCCTTCGACCAATTCACTCGATAGAACGTACCCGCCTGGAAATGTAGATATGAAGCAAGAATCAACACCACACACACACACACACACACACACACACACACACACACACACACACACACACACACACACATACATGTATATCGCAATGGGGTGCATGGCTTGTGCAGTAGGCAAACCCACTTTCATTGTTATTATGATCCCGGTCGAGACTTGATCGTTTTCGCGGTCCCAACGAGTTCGAGCTTCCGTTCTCCCGCATGGTTGTATACATATAGCTATATCTCTTTTCGCGATCTCTCGTCATCAAAACTCTAGCTGGCAGATCTACCACCGCTTGCCTATAGTACATAACGGCGATATACGCACACACACACACACGCGCGCACGCACACACACACACACACTCACACATATTATATTATGTGGCGTTTCGCTCGCGTTCTCCTGTCCCCGTTGTATATACGGTGCACACATCCCTCGCGATCTCCCTCCGGAGCAGTCCCATAGAAAAATAATGTTGTATGCACAGCCACATACCCTTCTCCCTTCGCTTTTCGCTCGCAACGTCGACGTGCGCAGCCTTTCGCCGAAGTTCCTCGCATCTTTATACATTATACAGGAGCACGCATACGTTTATATATATATATATATATATATATATATATATATATATATATCATCTCTTTATTATCAAGTATATATATATAGTTGATAATAAAGAGAAGGACGCAAATCGCGGTATTTTACACGTTTAAGGTATTCCTTTCACGAACCCAAATATTTTACACTTAACTGATTTTCGTCTATAATGAAGTAAAAATACATTCCAGTATACTGGTAAAATTTAAAGCCACATTACCGAACCTTTAACGAAAAATTACGACCCTAAAAATCGTATCATTTGTACGGCGCTTTATGGACATGTCACGCTGGCCACATTTCCATCTAATAATTCATACACTAAATAACTCTAGATGCCTGATATAAACTGCTCACAGGTGTAAAACAGTCTAAAGATTCCGGAACGACAATAAAAACAAAGGGTCACCGAACGTTTAAAGAAAATTAATGTTAAAACTTGGAAATATGTGACTAGCAGAAGAATTTTCCTAGCCGTGACGTTTCAAATAAATGTAAAAATGTCTCAATCTACTAAATTTGCGCGAAATTTTTTATTCTAGCTTATCGTTGTGTATAATAATCCATTGTAACTTATTTTTTTATTAAGCGCAATTGTAATTTACCGACAATTCAGAAGGCCCTGCTTATGCCCCCACAAAAAACGGCCCTCCGCGAAAGGAATACCTCACTGTCGTGGCTCTTGAACTTTTATTCGTCTGCAGTCGATTTCCATGTGCATTGATTCGCTTGATGTAGAAGGACGTCGATTTACGACGTCCCCCCCCCCCCTCTCTCTCTCTCTCTCTCTCTCTCTTTAGTCACTCCTAAGTAGAGCACACTGAGCACTCGCCTCGTCTCTCCCTCACTTGTTTTCTTCTCTCTCTTCCTGTTTTTTTCGATACGTGTGTGTGCGTGCGTGCGTGCGTGCGTGCGTGCGTGTGCGTGTGTGTGTGTGTGCGTGCGTGCGTGCGTGTGTGTGTGTAAAAATTGATAAGGTGGTATCAAAATGTCGGCTGAGACTTCGAGTCGTTTCGAGTTTTGAATCGCTCTGCTTACGCCCTTTCAGTTGTCAGCTAATTCCCCATACACGTAGCACATTCGGCTCGTCGTCGAGACACACACTCCCGAGTCTCGCGTATAGTACCCCGAGGACAGAAGCGACCATCTCCTCCATTTGCTTCGAATTTGCTCACCCGAACAAAGATTGAGACTTTAATACTGTTTGTCGAAGCGACGACGACGTCGTGCTCAGACGCTCGCTGGTTTTTCTACTTGACGCCTCGCGCGCACGGTGGTAGTCTTTTTTTTTTTTCATTTTTTATCATCGTCGATTCGACGGTAGAACGCTATAGAGAGGAGAATTTGAGCTATTATGAGCACGCACGCGTACGAGGGGCGTGAAACGAATTGCATTTTCTACGCTTATCGCAAGCGGGGAAAGTTCAGGTTCTGCTTTTCTTTTTTCGCGCTCTCCGTTTGCTTACACGCGGTATTGAAGTGTTTATGCTGTTCGAAGGAATGGAGAAAATTGTTTAGAAGTATGTAGCCTTTTTTTCGAATGGAGTGTGAAAGGCGAGTACTCAGGGAGCATTGAGCTTGGACTATAAGGCAATTTATTAATAATATTATTGTTCATTTGATAATAGTACGGGAGTGGTTTTATTGGCGAAGCAGTGGTCTTATTGGCGAAGCAGTGGACAATAATTGCTGAATTATTATTATTATTATGAATAATCATCGTTATAATAGTTGCATAATTATTATTATCACGAATAATCGTTGTGATAGTAATTGCGGAATTATTATTATGAATAATCATTAAGATCATAATTGCAGAATTATTATTAGCATGAATAATTATCATGATAATAATTGCGAAATTATTATTATTAGGAATAATCATTATAATAATAATTTCTGAATTATTATTATTACGACTCATCATTGTGATGATAAGTACTGAACTATTATTATTATGAATAATGCCAAAATTGTTATATATATCAGGTCATTAAGTACGAAATGCCCGATTTTCAGTTTCTTAACATTACTGATTCGTTTTAAGGTAGTACGAGCGTGCAATTTTCATTTCTATAGATTTTGTTCAAATTTTAACCAGACATTGTTCATATCATTATGCATGCTTGAGTGAAATTTCAGAACAGTCGACTATTTAGATTGGGAGATAATGGGTTTTAAAATTGCAACTTTTAACACTACACGGTCTGCATTGAAATTTAGACAATGATTTTCCGTAAAAAATATTTGTCCCCTATAATAAGAAGACATATGGCAACACCGCATCGTTCCACGTATCCAATCACGTGAGTTTGCGCGGCATATTAAAAATAATACTGCAACACAAAATTTTAATTTGGAAGTAATTTTTAATCGAACAAAGTTTTGAATTGGTTATGAATGAACCAACACTTCTATTTGTTAATGAAGATAACATAAACAATATAAAATATGAATATTTATAATGCAAATATTTTCTTATGACAAAATGTTTAACTTTAGGGAACGATAATTATTTTTTTCTCGAAATGTTGAACAATACTGTTCTGCGGTGTTGCCATATGTCTTCTTATTATAGAGGACAAATATTTTTTACGGAAAATTATTCTGTCTAAATATCAATGCAGACTTTGCAGTGTTCAAAGTTGCAATTTTAAAACCCATTATCTCCCAATCTAAATAGTGGATTGTTCTGAAATTTCACTCAAACATGCATAATGATATGAACAACGTCTGGTTAAAATTTGAACAAAATCTATAGAAATCAAGATTGCGCGCTCGTACTACCACAAATAGTTTAATCCTGTTGAAAAGGTTGACGTCAAATCTTGCTGCTAATTCACTCGCACCCGAGTAGAAAAATTGTCAGGCTGGCCTGATATTTGATCTGCGCCTGATCACCTTGTAGTACGAAGGCCTTATTTAAGTTTGCCTTAATTTGCCTGATCAAGCTGGGGTCAGGCGGTGGTCGAGCACCCGGACTTACGGCTTACTTCAATTCGCCTGACCCGGCTAGCTTCAGGCCATGTCAAGCAACTGGACTTATGGCTTACATCAATTCGCCTGATCCAACTAATTCAAGCAATCATCATGTAACTGGACTTCTACAGTTTGGCGCTAAAAACGTGCCTAACCTCATCCTGTCAAATGATACACAGACACGAGAGAAGTACGAGACATATTATTAATCACTTTATACATTTTTACATATAACGTGTACGTTATGAATAAGATGGACAAACACAATCGGAAGAAAATTGCGCAACGACTGCGTCTGTGTGAATAGCGAGCTCTAAATAAGGGAAAAAACGAAGAAATAATACAGCAGCAGATTAGTATAACAATTAATTTTTTTCAAAGACTTACAATTTTTAAATCTACAAATATTAATTGGATTAAATCTTATAAATTAAGCATACGCCAAATTACATATGCATTGGTTGAAATATTTATTATGATACATTTGACAGATCCGGAACAGATCCTCTCAGCAAGGAACAACTCGAAATTCCTGAGGATTGGCATGTGTTGGCGCTACCACTATTTAAGTAGATTTATATTGGTTTTGTTTATCGCTTTTATTTTCCTGTACTTGGTCCGTCTCCTTTGTCAGAGGAGAAAAAGAGACAGCGTAGGCCAACCAAATAATGGTAAGCTGACAGCGTAGTTCAATCTGGTGAATGTTTCGCCATCGGTGCTGATTAGCCCGGACAGTGTAGGCTAACCGAATAATGATAAGTTGACTGCATAGTTCAGTTAAGTGAGAGTAAGTCCATCGGTGCAAGTTAGCCCATAAGAAATGCACTTCGGATGGACATTACATTCACTGAACTGCACTACGCTGCCCACTTACCATTATTTGGTTAGCCTTCGCTGTACAGGTCTGGACAGCATACGCTAACCAAATAATGATAAGCTGACTGCGCAGTTCAGTTAAGTGAAAGTAATTCCATCGGTGCAAGTTAGCCCATAAGAAATGCACTTCGGATGGACATTACATTCACTGAACTGCACTACGCTGTCAGCTTAGCATTATTTGGTTGGTCTTCGCTGTACGGGCTCTCCTGATTCGATTCCAATTTTCATTAAAAAATGACCGCTCGCAGCTTTTGCAACAATTTTTTTTCTTCTTTAAGGTAGATAATTAGATGGTGAGAAAAAGGAAAAAAAATAGAGCTCAAATTTGTGCCACCCTAATAAAATGATGTGCATACCTTATAAAGGTATGCACATTATTCAATGTCATATGTAGACATTGAATTCTAAGTGGGTAACATTTTCTTATTTTTCAGTGGCTGTCATTTCGAAATATAGGGAACACGGAATAGAAGTTCTTTCGAAGCAAATTGGACAAGCCGTTGGAGCGGTATCAAGGCCTGATTAATTCAGCAAAAGACTGGGACAAGTTTCGAGCGTCGCGGAAAAAAACGAACAGAACGCCCAATGTAACGTTTCCTAGAAACGTCTGGTCATGAAAACGTTGAGCTCTGTTTACTTTATTCACGAAGTTTCTTAAGTTTTTGTTTACAAAATATATTAGTTTATTTCGGGATGATAAGTGGAATATAATACAGTGATATATCTTAGTTTATTTCGAGTTTTTGTTCTATTACAAATACAAGAAAAATGATGTTTGTTTTCCACATAGATATATGTGAAAAATATATGTGATAGATTTTATATTAAGATTAAAAAATAAATGATCAGCGTTATTTTTAAAATCGTGCCTTTTTCTCTTTTGTGTATGCATTGTATTTTTTATTTCAGGAATAAATCGGTCATCCTGAGCCGTGAAAAATCATATGATTTTTCACTTTGATCAAGCCGTGAAAAATTAAGCTCTTATCAGGCCTTAATTTTGTATGCTGATCAGGCCTTGATCTTTTACACTGATGAGGCCTTGATTTTTTACCCTGATCCGGCCTTGATAGTTTACCCTGATCAGGCCTTGATTTTTTACCCTGATCAGACGGAAGTCAGAGATTGTGTTTCAAAAATGATCAGGGATTGATAAAAAATTCTGATGAAGGCTGGAAAAAGAAATCAGGATGCCTGATCAGGTGTTTATTGTAGCTGGAGCAAGATTTCTACTCGGGCAGTTTAATATGTTTCCGCTTCACCTGCAGCTTTGAGGTCATCGTTATCCACCTTGCTTTCATATCGCCAACGTAGTTCATTTTAAAGATAAAAATCGCCAGATCTGAACTCCTCAAACCATCGGCGTACTTCGCGGTCATTAGCTACATCTTTGCCAAACACTTCGTTGACACTTCGAGTTGTCTGCGCTGCATTAGTTCCACGACGAAACTTATATTCGAAAATAACCCGAATTTTTTACCTCTCCATGATTTGCAATATTAAATGTACCACTGGCATTCCAGAAGGTAATCACAAACCAAAACATACGTCTGAAAGGCTGATGACGTACATTCAGAATTAAAAAAAAAATCGGGAGCTGTCAAAGTGAAATATCAGAGATATCGGGTATCAAACTTGGTACTCAAAGTAATCAGATATTTCGGATTTAATGACCTAATAATAAATATATAGTAGTAGTATATATATAGAGTTTTTTAGCGCGTAGTACGATGTCCAAGACTTTAAATAAATATGTATTTTTTTGTGATAATTTATAATAATAATTACCGAGTAATTTTTATTATTAATACGAATCATTTAAAAAATTATCATTATCTTGAATACTTTCAGAGATCATTGTAGCCACAAATAATTTTGGAAGTATTATTATTATCACAAATAATTTCGGACGTTTTCTTATTACACCCAATTACTGAATTATCATAATGTCCAACAATTTCGGAATGCTTATTATCACAATTATAATTCCGCAATGAATATTACAGTCGAACCCTCGATATAACGCATCTCTAGGGAAGTTTGTTATATCGAGTTTTTGTTATATCGAGATCATGTTCCTTAAAATGTTCTTTAAAAAAATATATACTAGTACTATAAATATAGGGATGTTTTTTAAAGCAAGAAAGGTTTAAATTAGAGTAATTTTCCTAAGCAATGATCAATTAGAGCACAATGTATATTATTATGTTGTTGTATCAAGGTTTCGGGTGTCTATCGGAAGGGAACAGACAAATCTTCGTTATATCGAGGTCCGACTGTGTATGATGAATAATTCTCTAATTATTACAACAAATCCAAAAATACCCTGACAATTCAAAAAATCATGATGACCTTCCATAATTCCAAAGGCCCCAAGACTCGCTGTCAAATTACAATTACGCGTATATCTATACTGGCATTAGAATAAGTGCACCTCAAAACTTCATCCACAATTGACATTCATTGACCGCATCCACAATACTCCTATGCGAGAATGCTGTCAACCATACACACGAACGTTAACTACCTTGGCAACAAGATAATACACGACCGAGCAACAATTCACACATGGAAGTGTAACATTCCCCGTACGTAAAATACCCACGAACACAAGTACGAAAATAGACGAAAATTACAGTAGTAAGATAATTTGCCTCTAATGCAGGTACTTGAGATAGCAGCTGGCCCATACACCCCCCTCCCCCTCACGGGCCCCCTTATCCCCATCTCACCCGTTGTCTGTCTCTTTTTCTAGCCTCATTCTGGGGTGTCTTCCCGTTTCTCGTCACTTCCCTCTCTCTCTCCTCATTCTCGGTCCTATCCGCTCTCCCCGCATCCTTTTTGCACCTATCTATCTATCTATCTATATATATATTGTCCCTCATGCAACAGTAACGATAATAATAACAACGCGCCGTTAACAATGCCAGGAGTGGCTAGGCTGTAACAATGGCCAGCAGAAAGAGGGGGAAGGGGGAGGCTGCACTTAGAGTAACAATGCGACGGTAAAATGGAGGACCGCATCTGTGTCCCCAGCACAGAGATATATGTACGTGAATGTGTGTGTGTATGCGTGTGCGTGCGTGCGTGCGTGCGTGCGTGTGTGTGTGTGTGTGTGTGTGTGTGTGTGTGTGTGTGTGTGTGTGTGTGTGTGTGTGTGTGTGTGTGAGAGGCGGAATGGAAGCTCGCAAAATGCAATGGTACTCGGTACGTCGGATACAACGTACAACCAGGAATCACGATGTTGCGCGCGCGTGTGTGGGCACTTGTGTACGTACGCGCGGGTGTCGTTTGGAGTGTGCGTATGTGACTACTTAAAAATGCAGAGACCAGGGTAGCACACGCTCTCGCGGCGCGTGTCTGCTCTAGTCGAGGATGAAATTCTACGTCAAATTATTCATCCGCGCCTCGCTCATATACTCAGTGCAAGCGCCTCTTCATATCTCGAAACCCGCGCGCGTGTAAGCCTATATGTATATATATATATAAATATATATATATATATATATGTGCATAGAAAGAGAGAGAAGCATACTACCTAAAATAAAACTATATCGTCATATGCGGATTGCAACTCTCTCTTGCAACACTCTGCAAAGCAAAATTAGCGTACCGCTATATCCGTCATGATGTGACCGCTCATATGTATATACATGTAGCTATATATAATACTTATACATGCGGGTAAGTCGTTTCGTGTGTCCAAACCCTAGACTTGTCATTACCGTATGGCAGCGAGCAAACATGCTGATCATCCGTCAGCCGGATTTGTACATGCATACACGTTTGTATATGTATAATAATAACAATAATAATAATAATAAGTATATATATGTACACACTGATGGACTTGTTATCGTTAATATTGTTATTATTCGTGGTATATTACCGTTGATGGTAATGGTAATATGTTTCTATCCCTAATAATAACGGAATTCACCTGTGGCACGGTTACGATTATACAGCGGAGCATTATTACGCGAAGCCATTTTTATTGGATACTACGCTTTTTGCCGCAAAAGCGTTGCTGCGACTCTTATTGTCTCGGGTTGCAGGTGCAGAATTTTATGTAGCAGATACAGTACGTATCTGCTACATAGCTGGTGCGGAGTATTGCGTCTACTCTCTGAGAAATATCTATGCAGGGTGGCCCGAAAAGTGACGTCCAAAAGAAAAATCTAGATGCTTCGTATCGGTACCTACCTCATCTTGTTTAGTTTTCGGGAAAAAAACATGTTCTAATTGTTGCCAAGACTTCCTGTAGCATAGGTTTTAATTATTTCCCGTTTTGTGTATGTACTTTCCTCTTAGAAGTTTTAAAAAGTACTTGGGAGCTATCTAGACTTGTATAGGTATTTTTTTTATCATCTGAACTTTAGTGACTGATCTCAAACGTACTTTTTAAACTTCTGATCAAGTCTAAGGTATTCACGTTTGTGTTCAGTTGGCTATGCATTTATTGCTTAACAGTGCACTTCATCATAAGACAAGTAAAAAATCGCAAGAAAAGTACATACACAAGAGAGAAAAAAATCGAATGCACATTTCTTCGACATTAGAGAAGATAGTCGAACATGCATTGGGTGATTCGGATAGGTATCGATACAAGGCTCGATATATTCTCCTTTCGGACGTCAATTTTCAGACCTCCCAGTATACGCAAACAAACATACACACACACACACACATGCGTGCTTATACATACATATATATGTATGTATGAGCACGCATGTGCATACGTCGGTATGTACAGGGACATTCCTATACTTGGTCCTGTACTATACTTGAAGTGCCCTTTTACATCGATGACTCATTAATTCAAAATTCTCAAACTCGTTCCTCTCCTTGTGTCGAGTGTAAGGCGATAACTATATGTCTGTATATATATACACACATTGCAGATTAGCATGATTGAAGTTTTTGTGAGAAACACACTTTTTATGCACCAATGTGCATCGGCCTTGTTTGCTGCGTCGACGAGAAAAAAGCTGCTTCACGATTCCTGAATCGTAATTAAATTATGCTGAGAACTCTCTTCACTCGATTGCACAGCGTTATATATGGGAAAAGTATATGTCGAACTTGTGTTGGCTATCGGGACACGTGACTGTTTTGAGGAGGGTCTGAGAGAGGATTTTCATACAAATATACTTATATTTAGTCGAAGGTGATTTTGAAGACAGCAGGGCTCACGTAATGTTGAGTGTGGGGACAATGAGCTTTTGGATATAGGATTTGAGGGTTTGGGAGTAGGACATTTGTATATTGTGGCCCTTGTCGTCAGCTTATTCCACATTCCTGCTTTTCATACTTTCCTCATCGCACACGCGAATGCGGGCTCATAACAATTCGCATAGGGCGAATCTTCAGCTTCGAATAAAATGTTTGAAATGATACACGAGTGATATTTTATCGTGTGGCCCGTTCAAAAAGCGTTACGCGGGAGGTTCGTTGAACCGTGCACGCAACTGACGGGCATTCAAGTCACCCGCGCGATACTCGTGGGGCTACGTAACGCGACGATATAAATTTGTTTCTGTTTCGTTGCAATTGGCTCGGGGATGAGGCATGGTCGTTGGGGTTTTTAGTGGACATACGAATATCATCGATTTTAGGAAAAACGGACTGCACTAGCGGAACAAAACAACTAATATGTTTGACGATGTTCAAGTCTGCATCGTTTGAATGCAACGAAACTTCTTTGTCATTTATTCGATTTCTTCATTTTCACTAATATTGAAAATCTTTTTTTGCAACTTTGTGCCGTAAATTTCTAAAAAGAATCCTAAAAACCATCCGAGTGATATATGTAGCCGAAAGGTTGTAATAAGTTGGGTTTGGTTGCCTTCCAAGGATGCACACTTCAATACCGTCACATTTGTGGAATTGGAACAGGCAAACTTTGACTTGCTGGTATTAATATTTGATGTAGGAATTAGAATTTGTTTACTTTTTCGTACGAAAAGGAAAACTGAAATTATTTATATCGTGATTAATATATTTATGATATCTAAAATCGATTTTGCCGGGCTAGTCGAACAGAAGTAGAGACGCTGGCACATATCTTGGAATGCGAAAAAGTGAAGGAAGCCATAGAAAAGGAAGTGGTAGATGATCTGACAGAATGGGCAAATCGCAGGGCAGGGGAAAATGTAAAAGCGAAAATAGAGCTTGCGTTCAAGGGGTGGCCAGTGCAATAACTGTGTCAGGATGTGAGAATGACCGAGCGAGTACAGCAAAAATTGTACGCAGAATAGTGGAAATATGTTGCGCTATAAGATCATCTAATAAGGGAAAATATGTGGGGGGGGGGGGGATGGCTGTGTAAAAATCCGAAAGGGTATACCTGGGAAATAAACTACTACAACTTCTGTCTAAAATCAATTTTAACATAATGTGTTTAATGTGGTGTGTGTGTGTATATATATATATATATATAAATGTATGTTCAATTTTTCCTATAACCTGATAAATTGACAAGTTGATTTTCTAGCATTTATCACCATATGATTATACTATTACTTCATAAGTTATTTAAATTCATAAAAAAATATTTTCATGTTTCGGGGAATTAATTTTTTGAATCTCCAAAACCTACATCAATGAATTTTTCATTGCAAAGAATTCATTACAAAGTGCTGGTCAGTAATGTCATAGTATTTTCCTATTGACCCAATGTGGAACCAAAAAATCCAAAGTGTTCTAAACGAACGTGAACAAAAAGATCGTCAAAGTAACAAATTGGTGCGCGGTGCTCGTTGAATTTCTCAAGTGTGGAATGGACCAGATGCTAGTTTGTCAAATTTGAATCAAAATATTTCATTTAAATGGATTGCATACGATTCAACTGTGAATTTCATAATTTTAGGAAGATTGTGCGTTTTCATCTGCGCCGCGTTGCCAATTTTAACGAGCGCGAGTGAAATCTGGAACGTCGCGATTGAGAAAGACGAGGGCGTCCAGGGTGTGTGTGGGAAGACCACCAGGTCTCGTATAACGATTGTATTTCTGGTGGTCGCCCCTATCGAACCTCTCAAGCAGCAACCCACACACACTCACGAGCAAACTTACACGTATACACATTTGTAGTACGGTGGAAGATTGAGCGTGGTGGTACAGTGTGTATTCGAGTAGTTGCTCTGAGTGGGTGGTCAGGGAGGGTGGTGTATGCCATATATACGTTGAAACTTGACGAATGAAATTGGAGTGCGGAATATACAGACGTGTGTGTGTGTGTGTGTGTGTGTGTGTGTGTGTGTGTGTGTGTGTGTGTGTGTGTGTGTGTGTGTGTTTGTGTGTTCGTGTGTGGGTGTATGTATGTGTCGTCGACGAAAAGAGAGGGGTTCTCCTCGTTTGGTCTCCATTTGTCCCCGCAGAAGTGTTCGAGGGTTATTCACGATATATGTAGTACACATCGAATACCATCGTTGGTATTATGTACATGGAAGCGAAATACTTGTGGTACCACCAACACCTAGCAATTCACCAACACACACGTTACTCGTCCTCTCTTGTCACAGATGTACATGTAACTTGTACACCTACGAATACGAATGCAGGTTGACTGAAACTACGTGCACGTATATTTGGTCCAATACTTTTTTTTCGCTCCAACCCTAATACTCCCCGTGAATCTGGTCTTCGATCTATCCCACTTGTCGTATACTTCCCAAGGACTTCTTCGCCTTATTGACTCTAAAGTTGACGTGTAGGTATGTGTTTTATATATATTCAAACCTCCCCTTACCGCTGAAAATCCTTCACGTACTTGCGTACCGACTTGGCTAAAAGCAAAAACAAGAACCATCGACTCGATGCTCGTCATTAAAACTTTTGGCTTCCCGAAGTCCACTTCTCATCCGTCGGTCACCCTGGCATCCTCAGTTTGTATGCTGAGCTGGTATTCTTATGGGAAAATCCAGTATAATGTCATATAGATGGATAAGGTTAGCATGGTAACCCTAAACTCAATGAACCATCTCTATTTACTATTTACCCTGTCATATGGGAGTGAACATCCGAGCTGCGGTTGTCTTATACGTAAAATGATCCATACGGGGACAAAGGTGGGAATTTCAATCTCACTTTAGTTTAGTTGACGAAAAAGTCTACCGCAGACGACAAAAATGCGGAAAAGCAGCAAATCTCATTCTTCAAAGTTCACCTGTACTAGAAATCCAACCCGGTCATGTGTTCTACGATAAATGCAAACACTGCATCTTGGAGGATCTTCTTTTAAGCAAAGTTAACCACAATTTCGAGGCTGTCTGATATTGCCTGAATTTCTTGCAGAACGAATATTCTTCGTCTAAATAATTTTTTAGCAAAGTTCAATGAGAAAGTTATATTGTCCAAGTTTTTCGTTTTTTTTTTGAACTAGTGTTTGAATCAAACCGGAAGTATTCGTATATGGGGAAGCCTGATGATCAATACGTTTACTGTTGAGGGTAGAAAACGCACGCCATTTTGGAAATGCCGCTGTGGAGAGACTGATTGCAATCAGTTGCTCTCTTCGGTCGACTTCCGCAAGAGTTTCCGTTACACACGGATCGATTCAAGACAGCGCACTCCCGAGGGTGAGATTTTCAAAGCCACACCGCATCGCGCAAACCCGAACGAGCAACGGCGCCGAAGTTCCGGTGTCTTCGCGCTACGAATCCGTCGCTTCCGATGGAAGAGTCTCAGCCCTCTCATCCACCTACACAAGAGCCACTTCTTTTCTTTCCTCTAGTACTTTGCGGGAGAGGCTCTTTCCCACTTCTTCGCTTTTCCAATGACTCGAGAATTGCTGTCGTAGCTCCGAGATCTACGAGTCATTGACACAAGCTGTGTGTTCTGTCCTTGAGGTAATTAAACAGACACTTTCATTGGGATAAACCGTTTCCAAAGCGTTGGCCTGGTCCGATAGTCGGATGGGTGACCGCTTACGAGGTCATAGATACTGAAACGGTTCGACGAGGATGTGCGAAATGACAACCAGGTGCTTGAAAAACTTGAAGGTCATGTTCTCATGCTCAATGGAAAACACCTATCGATCACAAGTCTAAAAGACTTTCACACCAGACGCTGTTGAATAATACACCAAAAATATTCACCACCTCAGACCGATAAATGGCTTTTGGATCACTGGGGAACAGATCTTTGTGAGATTGAAGAGACCGTAGCGCGTTTAAGTTCATTGCGCGATCCTGCGAGGGAGACCATTCGATTACGAGTCGGCGCGTGTGTGAAGACTCTTGCCATACGTCGCTTGGGCGGTAGACAAATGGCGTAATCGTATAACGGAGGGAACTATTAGTTGGGCTTAGAGACGCAAAGCTTGGAGACGCAAACTCGTAGACCTACGTATAAATATGTTATGTATGTGTACGTCAAGTAATTTCGCAAAACGACAATGGTGATAGACTTGGAGTGATTACGGTCTACGTGGTAGAGAAGGAGAAGGAGAAAGAGAGCAATGAGCGAGAGCCACAGACGAACTGTAGCAGACGTACCGACAGACGGAACGAGGGGCCGAGACCCTGATGCACGAATGCAGGATGCGGCCAATGAGCTCCGCCAACAATTATTTATTGTTGCCAGACTTCGCATACGGGAGAGCAGTTCCATACATTTGATCTCTCCTCATCTCGTACGATAAGTATTTTACGGTCTCGGCAAGCTACTCCACTTTTGGCCATCCTCGTCAAAGCGACCGCGCTGAATCCACCAATTGAATTCTAATGTGTATTGCAATTCGCAATTATTTCGTCGAGCTTAATATCGTCGGGCCTTCCAACGAAAATCAATGCGAGTATTAGTACGGAATGTCGAGGATACTCTCAAGTGTCTTCGGTTATAACGTCCAATCGATATGATTCGACGTCTCACGTGTGTGTATTGCCTACACGACGCGTATAGTTTACCGGGTATGTACCAACCGATGTTAACATGCCACGGTCCTATCCTCCGCTAATTAATCACTTTTCGATAATTGATGCTTCATCCAAAATTCCGTGTGTAGTATCATATTAATTATCATCGATACGCCTCTGTCGTTCCGAAACGATTTCATGATTCATTGCATTCGGTGCACAGGTAGCTGTTTTTCGATATTTTATCATGATCAGTTCTAAATTGCGTTCTAGTACTCTAATCTAGAGATAGGATTGCTAGAATGAAATTCAGATAACTACTAAAGTAACTACGGCTCATAACTCGAGTTCCCCCAAATACTGAATATCTACAAAGTTATATTCACGTACGGATAATGTTTGCAACATATCCGGCCATCCATCGTGTCCATATTAGCCATCTCATTTGTAAACAGCCACACCACATTTGCAGATGACTACTTTTAGGGTAAACCATTAACTTCTTGTTAGTAGTATGAAACTAGCTTGGGTTTGATGTAACCCACCAATCAAAGATTACAGAAAAATATGTTAGTGTGACGTTGATGACGTACCTGCGTTGGTGTCAGATGGATTAGCGAGGCTAGATGTTCGCGCTCCGGCGCGCTGAGGTATTTTTGTTGTTTGAACCTCCTCTCGAGCTCGTAGACCTGAGCCTGGGTGAAGAGCACCCGACGTTTTCGCCTTTGGGCGAGGGGAAATTGCATTGCCCCGACGCCCATACCGACTCCGACGCCGATACCACCGCCGACACCCATACCCGATGACTTGCCTACATCGGACATTGACTGACCGACGGAACAACCAGCCATATTGGACCCGGCGCCCGCCGCGGCCCCCATAAGCCGCGAGACTGCAAAACATATTTAAGAGACTCTCGGTAATTCTTGGTGCTCGATGCATTTGTGTTCAGTACTTATTACATATCATCGCATTTTTGTTTTCCAAATTAAGCATTATTGTTTGCGTTTTTAAGTAATTGTAATTGTAGGATCCCCAAATTGTAATTGTAGGACCATCAAATTTCTCTGAGCATCATTTGTAGCTACGCATGATTTATAGTATTAGCCAAGGGCGTACGAAGATCAACTTTTTGAAGTTCGTGATAATATTTTCAGCTTACAAGTCGCAAACAGTTCTTGAAACTCCTCAATACAAGAAAAAACGTTTAAGAGCGTGTTGGAACCATACGTTGAAGTAGGGACTACCCAAGATTAAGAGATACGCACATAGTTGTATTGAACTGAACCTTTATTACGTTTATTAGAACCATTTGCCTAGAAATGTTTTTTTCATTAAGCAACAGTACTTTAGGATCACCGCTAATTATAAATACTTTACATGGTACATTTTCCTAATATAGTCGAAAATATGGCGGAAAGAACCGTGTCAGATAGAGAATCGTGTTTTTTTCCTTTCCCCCGATACTAACAATTTTATAATGACCACAATAACTGGACTTGGAAGTACTCACTAAATGGCGTATATAAACTGGAATATGGGGTATGTATCAAGGGGGAAGAACCCTGTACAGAAGGAAGTTACAAAATAAATAAATAAAAAAATACTCATTAAATGTTATTTTCATGAACGATTTTACAATTTAAAGCCAAAGACCACAAAAAAGTCAGGCGGGTTCACTCTGCTGGAACGAACATTGGGAAATGATAAGTATTGCTAATGACTGTAGGACCCTGAAAATTTTCATAAGAAAATGACGAAAAAATCCACAAAGGAATTTCCGAAGCCTTGTATTCAATTAGAAGTTCGACAGTGCGTTACCTTTCTCTACTTGGCTCTTCGACCATAATAAATACACTACGAATAATCGTAAGGTCGTTTAACCCCGATAGAACGATACTGGCGTCACATTGGACCTGATGGATTGTGACATAGAGAATCGTGATGCAACATACTACAATATCGGAAGAATGGACGATGAGGAGCGAAAAATTATTTATGTACCTTTTCTAAGGTGAGTAAGATATTCGACCAAGTGGACGAAGATGAAAAATATTATGTACACGGGAGAGTTGCCTTCGAAGACAGGAATAAAGATGAAGCCTAAAAGGGTGGCCCGAGAATCGTTTCGGAGAAATCTTCCAAATTTGAGCTACTGAACGTACCGTACGCATACGTCAGAGCTACCAACGAGAAAGACCAGCAAAATCCCTCGTCAGTCTTGACGCGGTCGTGAGTAGGTGTGTGTGGTTTGAACCAACGAAGCTTCGTGTCTACAACGCGGACATTCGGACAATGGGAAAGAGAGCCCTGTGTTACGAGGTGCGAGAAAACGCAACGTCATCGACGAGAACGCGGGAGGTCCGAGGTCTCGAGGAATCCAAATCATTATTATCCCAAAAATATTCTCCCTTTCTTTCTCGCTGCTTCGATCCGAGGGAGACACTGGGCAGCGGATGTGCAAGGAACAAAAAGAAGAAAGAAAGATAAACACTTGATCGGGGGTACCTGGTCTTCTCATACATCGAGGCAGATCCGTGCTGTTGTTATAATGAGAAGCTCCTACAAAAGGGTGCACCGATGGTGAAGATGCTTGAAACAATCATGCGGACGCACACACTTTACAACCAGATTTGCCAAGATACCACTGTTTTTAGAATCGATAGTTCCCACCATAAAAGATGTTCAAGGGATGTTTGCTATTTTATTTTTTCAATTACGAAACGCGGATTAAATTTCCACAACAGTGTGTGCTTGCGGCATGGAATCCTCGACTTAGCGGAAGATCCAGAAGGATCTTGTTGCCCAAGCTTGGCGTTCGCTCGTCGCGAAGAAGTGCGCGTTTCAGCCCTTTTGTTTGTCCAACTAAAATCTTTCGAGTTGTTCACTCGCCACGCGTTTTGGCATCAACGTCCAAAGCGTCCGTGTGTAATGTACGAAAGTGTACTGTTCAACAGGGATTCGAGCACTTCTCGCGCAGATGGAAACGACAGCACACACAACACACACACACACAGGGGGACGCACGTCATAGGAGAGCCGAAGAGGCTCGTGCGACGGATACGCGACAAAATCCTCGCTAGATGCGAGCATTCGTTTCTTCGTGAAGAATGTGTATTGACACAGCCATATAGCCAACGGTAGATATACCGGCAGCTCTCTTGTCACTTATATAAATCCAACCTCGATGCGAGAGGGACATTTAAGCTTTGTGGACACTGAAACACGAAACTGGTTACTATTGCTCACCAGTAGCTTGCCTATCTTGGACCCACCATTATACGTGCCGCGATGGAAAAACGTTTCCCAACGGAACATGCTGTTCCCGTTATTGCGAGGATTAGAGAAAAACTTGCACATTTTACTCTCGCCCTGACAGAGGCAACGAAAAGAGAGCAAGTTTGTATTCTATTCTCGGGAAAAAAAACTGTGCACTCAGAGTTTTTGCCACCTGAATTCGTCGAGTGCTTACGTGGCAAGTCCTGCTTTCAGACCAAATACACCCCTGCACTTGTCCTCGTAAGTTGACTTTGAAACCCTAGACTGGCTACTACGCGGAGGTAACCTGAGATAGTTTTCGACACTCGACGATCAACGCTATGAATGTGGACGAACTGTTCAAAGGCAAGGTTTCCGAGAGTTTGAAAGTTTTTCCGTAGATCCGGCAAGCCGATTCCCACATGATAGTGAAGTCCAAGCATATTCTACGTGAAACGGAAAAATGCCTACTCTTTGAAATTGGCTCTTGCAACGAGTCTAAAATCAACTCCGTAGTTTTTCTGTATTGAGAGCAATTGTGTGAAACACAGTTACCTAAACCCCTTCATCGCCAGTGGAAGTGTTGTTGACACTGTACAGTACAGTTGACGAGTAATAAAAATTTCATCTCGCTCTAAGTATCGGAGTTATCCCGATCCGCCGCTCATCATCCGCTGCACTTGTATGAATAGTGCAATATACTCACTGGCAAAACGGGGATCATTGGTCGTGGGTGGTGCTGGTGCGTACCACGGATGATGGTGCGAAGAAACGGCGTGCGATCGCATCGGATCGCTCCCATTAGCACCTCCACCGACCCCAGGTCCACCATGATGATAAGGAGAAAGTTCCGCCGCGCAATACTGATACTGCGAGGTAAGTTGCATCGTAGCATACGGATTACCCATGGCACTCATACTTCCAACATTACCGGCACCACCACCACCACCACCTCCACCACCACCGCTACTGCCGTTGGCACCGGTCACGGGACCTGGTGTGCTACCACCCGGTGTGGAACCACCGTGTAACGGTGGACTTCCGCTGCTCGCGCTCGAACTACCAGTATTACCGCCTACTACCCTGGCGCCACAGGCGTTAGTGTAAGGCGAACTTTGTGGATGGGTTACGACACCGACGCCAACGCCGACAGCGGCAGCGGCAGCGGCCAGTTCCAATTTTCTGTAAGATTCCTCGATCGGCGACAGGATATCCGTAACGCTGAAAGGTGTCGTGTGTGGGCCGGCTCCAGGTTGCACGTGTGACGAATGATGCTTCGGGGATAGGCTCATAGCAAGATCAACACCGTTTAGATCAGGCAGCAGACCAGCCTGTTCGAGGTGCGCGTGTTGCTGCTGTTGTTGTTGCTGCTGATGCTGGTGATAAACATTCGCATTGTTGTTACTCCCCTGACTACCGCCGCTTCCGCCCCCCACACTACCACCGCTCATCTCGGCTACCTCGACCTCGTCGAAGTACTTCAGGTTCACGCTTCGACGAATGGTTGCGATGCTTTTATCAACCTTGGTAAAAAAAACACTCCACAACGTCGACAGAAATAACAACAGACACGTTGGTCGCGTCTGTTTTATCTCTCTTCTCACTCAGTGGTCCGAATTCTTCCAGTTGGATTTGCAAACCTAGGATCCTGGGGGTCACGCGTTTTTTGTAGAGTTTTTATTCAGCTTTCTCACTGGGTTTCACCGTTCACTGTCACAAAACTTCACTCGATGTTTCTAGAGTCTTGTCAAGAGCTTCCTCGCATTGGCAAGCCAAACTAGCACTATTCTAACGTTGCTTTTACAAGCGTTGGATGGACTATACTTCGAACCCTTTGTTCAAACGCTTCTAGCGATCAACATTCTATCACGCAATACCTGTTCACTTGTACAAAGCGTAGAATCTTACGATTAGTTTCACGTCACTGGGGGAACGTCTCGTGCGCACTAACTTTGTTCCTAAAGGTCGGGTTCGCGATAGGCACTTGCCCTCCGTTAACCGCGCAGGGACTAACGAGGCACCTCCTCACCGTGGACAAAGTTCGATGTTGCGCATTATTCCAATTTCACGGCTGGTCGTTGCTTCGTTCCGGTGCGTTACTTTGGCGAACAACCTACCGCTAGTAGGTCCGATAATCCACCATGTTAATATCATATCTCACTTCCGGCGCATGTCGAACGTTATCTCGCGTCACTTTAACAGTTGCCACGGGAGTCCGATTTTTGTTCGCGTTGATCCAACGTTGGCCGGGTGTTCGTTTCGCGACCGGACAAATCTTCGGACTTCGGTTCTTCGCTCGGCGTCGTATCCGCGGGATAAAAGTATGACCAGATACACGTGGGCTGAGGAGTGGCCGGCAGAGCCGGCCGGCGGCCGACTGAAATCACCCGGAGGGTCTTCGAGTCCTTGGACTCTGCCGATAGTAGAGACGATGGTAGATGTACCACTCTACTCTCTTCGCCTCCACCTTCGTCGAGGATATACACTCTCTCGCGCGCGAGACCCCGGGAGAGAGGAGAGCCCCGGTGTTCTATGGATAGATGGATGGATGGCTTGGATGGATGGATGAATGAATGGAGAGGACTGTTGGGTTCCTGGAGAGGTCCTCACGGCCGCTTAGACCCACTCGACCAGGCTTCGCTAGCTCGCTCGCGCTCTCGTTCGCCCGGGCGGCCCCACACAGCCTCCTCGCGAACCCGTAGACGACACGAGATGAGTGGAGTGCCCACTACGGAGAAGTGCCTGCTACCAAGAGTCGTGATGAGATGTCCCCTTTTGCTTGTGAGGAGAGCGTCCTCTCTCTCTCTCTCTTTCTCTCTCGCCCTCGCTTTCCTACTCCAACGGTACGTCGGCAAGCGGGCCTTCGAGATCCGGGGATCTGAGCCTCCATTGGCCGACGTACACCAATCCCGGAACGGAAGTCTTCTCATTGGTGGGCTACATGGCGACGCCCGTTGCAACGGGGAAATCTCGTCTCGCCTCGTTGGCTCGACGATGCCCTCGAGGGTTCCTCACTGCCAATCGAGCAACTTCTCCCACTACCCCAGGGGCTGGATGCTCATGGTGAAGCGACGTTCTGTCATGGCTACCCTAGATGCGGTACAGCCCACCCCGAGAAACCTGCGCTCAACCGCCTCGCAAACCGCGATGCGTGCGGGCAACGTTTGCGGTGAAAAATCTACCTTGGCACACACGCGCGTGATAACGCCACGGGATTCATTTCGCGACAGCCACGTCCGCTATCGTATGCGCGTCACGGCCGTTCACGTACATATACGTATATTTAGGTTTCTTTTTGTTGTTGCTGTCGTTGTTGTTTTACTTATATTAGTAACAATGGATACGGGAATTTGTGGGGGGGTACACGTGTCGCTTTGCGCAGGTATCGCAAAGTACATATGGTCCAAGCCGACTGCTGTTGGGGCACAAAGAGGCGTAACCCAGCTAACATTGGGTGTCACATATCGCGGCTTACGCCCTTGTCCTCGCTCACATAGCTGCACACGTACGCATACGTGAGGTTGTATGCACAGATGTGCCAGCTCTTGCAAGTGCCATCAACGGCGCACCACGGCAGGAGAGCTCACGCGCTGCTTGCCCAGCAACGGCCTTGCAGCATCGTTCGAATGTCGTTTAGTAGAGCGATTGGCGTTACTCCAATTTTTATTCTTATCCCCCAGGGAGTGAACCGGAGCAAGAGGCGAAGAGTGATGAAAAGAGATGGAGGGCGTGCGCGGCACGAAGGGTGGGAACAGAGGAAGCGAGAGAGACAGTTATCGATCCTGTCTTTGTCGATGGGATTGAAAGACCTCAGTACAAATGTTGCATTCGTAGTTTCTGTTGAACTTTATGAATTGTTGCATGTAATCTTTTGCATATTGTTCGTAACACTTTTGCCCTTAGTGTTACGAACCAACGTGTTGGTTCGTAACGGCTCGTTAGCTGAATTAGGTGATTGCTGCCATTGTATGGCGTCCCGACAATCTTTGATTTCGTACATTGTCGCGTAGATCTTTCGCTTTTGGTTCGAACACACATTTTGTCTGAGCTACGACTGGCTGAATTGGTTAATTGTTGCCATTGTAGAGGAGAGCCGGCTCACGTACGGTAATGGAGGTCATGTGGATTAGGAGGTAAGTGGAGAAGGTGCAAACCATACTCTCTGCTTGCAAATAGTACCATTGTATCGATAATTAGCTTTGAACATTATTATGAACTAACAAATAGAAATTTCGTTATTTTAATTACTAATAAATTAGTTTAGCAATTGTTTCAGATATGCGTTTGGCTGGGCAGCGTAAGGAAGGATATTGTGGCAACGTTAAAGTTCCCTCTTAGGAGGAAGTCGCACACTGACCGAGTTACCGTGAATGCCACAGAGATAGCTGTTTTGCAGATTCTAATGATTTTTTCGAGACGAGTAATGTTTCGGTAAAACAGAAACAAACACCTCTCGCTCTGTTGAAAGACGAATAGAGTGTAACTTGTTGTTTCCACGGAATATTGTTCATTGAAGAGAACACTTGCTGGCAACATTTTTATTATGTATATTATCGATGAAGAAGCAAACTTAAAACCGAAACAACCAAGCATCCACCAAACGTTCTTCAGGGCGTGCGAAACGTTTACTGTAGTTTCAGAACTCCCTCGTCCCATGGCCCCATAACTTTGAACAATAAAGGTTCCACCGGGAAACCTTCAATTATGTACTAAACTTTTATCCGCCCAGAACGTCGCCCTCCCCCTGCCCCGAAATTCGAAGCATACGTAGGCAATAAGATGACGAGTTTGCTTACCGACCGAACTGCCGCGAAAAACAAATTATGGATAAATGTAAACGCTGCGAACGCCAGAGTGCGCTAGTTTCCCGGTAGTCCAAACATCGATCAAAACATTCCCGACATGATGGCCCGACCGATAAAGAAGAGCCCAGACGATGTACAAAAAAAACTAGCAGCGACCACAACAGTATTTTTCATTGGTCGATAAGAAAATTATCTGCGTTATCGACAGCTGGTAACCCGGCCGTCTTACCGACGGTCGATAATGCAGCTTTCACCTATATCTTTCGGCTCTAGTCAGTGAAACCGCCGCGCAGAGCGCCACGGTCCAATCCGTTCTCACGGAAAGCTTCCACGACGTTCCGTGCGATGGCGAACAGTGTGAAATTCGCCACGAACGCGACTGGCCGTGGCGTATCCCAGACGCGAAGTTCGTGCCGGCGCAGGTTCGCAGCGCAGCGAAAGCAACGAAGTCCGAGAGCGGCACGCGAAGGAGAGAGGGAAAGAGACGGAGAGTTGAAAAAAAGTGGTTATGGTGGGGTGACGTCACGACGCATGTTCCGTACTATCGAATATATTCGAATGACAAGTGGTGCGGCCTCACTGTCTCTCATTGTACGTCGTATGCGATACGCCGAGGTTACAAGTGCCGTGTTCATTCAGTTCGCGCATAAACGTCCCGTGTGTGCTTTTTGTGATACACCGAATTCTATCCGCGTGTGAATTTGTGAGCGTGCTCAAAAGAATAGAACGAAAAGACGAAAGGACACGCACATTTTCGACACCGCGGGGAACGAGGAGACGAGAAAGAAGGGAAAAAAGGGCATAGAGGGAAAATACACATATTCAGGTGTCATGATCGCGCGTGGTGTTCAACGGAGTTGTCTGTAGAGCGGTTCTTCGAGTACTTATATGATGTATCATTCCGAGAATTCGTACGAGCTACCTGAGAAATTTAGCTCCGTAAGAAAAGGTAGGTATTCGGAAATAAGAAAAACAAAGGGAAAAAAACGTCTTCGAACTTGCTCTCAGAGTGCCACAGCTACTGAGAATTCTTAGGATTTTGACGTGCCCGTCCGTATGTCACAGAGTGTCCCATCCCTCTTCGTCCCCCTTCGTTCTCGTAACCCTTTGACGGAAAAACTCCAAAATAATTCAAGAAAATTTCATTTAATGAGTACAGGCAGTCCTCGTATTTAGGGCATGTTAGGCTCTCGAAATATACGACGAAAATCGAAACGACGTAAGTCGAAATGATTTTTTTATACATTTGCATATAAAATGGGAGAGTGAGTTTCTACATGCTTTTAATATAAAAATAATATAGTTAATGAACCTTAATACAATTTAATATAAAATAAAATATAATATAAAATGTAATTTAAAGAATAACTATACATACGTGTATATTTATTACAAATTTGGTAATTATGTACTTTTTGTGTTATGTACTTGATTATTACATATATATGTAATCGGCGTATTATTCAAACTGGAAAAAATGGAAAGAAGCTGACGTAACTCGAAAAAATTGACGCCTTATTGAGGCATGGTGTCAAAATGTTACTTGCCGTAACTCGAAACGACGTAACTCGAAGATTGCCTGTACTCTAAAGTAAAATAATTGCAGGTACTTAAAAAAACGGATTCGAAAAAAAAACCGATTTTGTAAGATACTACAGTTTTTATAAAATTTTAATATTGTGTCCCAACGAGCTACAGACTCCAACTTGAATGCGCAGTCCGCCACGAACTTGACCGCATTGTTCCTTTTTTTTTCAATCTTATTTTTCCACACGCACAGACTCAGGAATTCCTGCACTCTCGGATTGTGTCGAGCACTCGCTTATCATGGCCTTGACGACTTTTTTTCAGTTTTTATTTGTTCACGCGATTCCGGACACGCTCGAACGCGGCCCAGATATGTTCACCCCGCCCCTGTATGTCACGGCAAATGCACTTTTTCCTCTCCACCTCATCATCGGGATGAGACCCAGCGAGTCGGTGATCCATCTGCGTCAGCACGCGTGTAGGCTCCTAGGTGGGAGACTGTGAGAAAGGAGGCACTCTCGAACGATTTTTTATTTCGCGATCTTTAGCTCGGTATATGCGAACCGCACCGGAAGTTCCGGGTGGCCAGATCCGATAACGCCCGGTTCATCCTGGTGTTGGGCCGAAAATATTGGAGTTTGAGGCACGTCAATGTGAACGATTCGGACAGCTGATTTCTCATTATAAATGGTGCATGAAAAAAAAATCGAGAAAAAAATAAAGCATAAGTTATTACGCCAATAAATAAATATCATCAAAAAATAATTAAATGCAAGAGTACGATTTCTTTTTCTGGAATTAAGAAAAAAAAACAAAAATGCGTTCTCACGCATTTGTTTCTTTCACAATTTTGGACGACAAGAAAAACCGGTCGATTACAATATCGCGTACGTTCACCAGAATTTTTCCGCTCGAGTTTCACACACCAAAAGGTTATTTTGTCATCGAGTGGTAGAATTCTCAATTTTCAAGGCCGTATCGACGACAGACGCCTCCTCGCGAACGGAATATCTCAACAGACACTGGAGTATCATTTTATCGCTTTACATTAATCTCATCTCCGATGATTTATTACCGTCCCGTAAGCTCGAATAGCGCTAATGACATTCGACGCGCAATTTCAACCGTGAAATTCATTACAGAAACGATGGACGGGCATAAAAATCGACGGATGAGGTATCCAGGAATCGTTACATTGATTAAAATTCCTTTGGCAGTGTCTCGAGTGCAATTGACTTTTGTTAAGCGAATAAATTGTCGCAGGATGACATTAAGCAGCACTAGGAGAACGGTCGAGTCATTTTAATGATATTCATGAATTCCACGTAAACAAAGTCCATTTTTATTTCTTTTTTTGCACATTGAATGAAATCCCCGAGTTTTAGAGTTACGAAACTGCCATTCTTGCTAAAGACACTTATTGAGTAATTTTTCAAGGCTATCGTGACGACCTGAAAATCAGAGTTATTTAAAGCAATTTATTTTTGAGGAATAAGTGAGATGATCGAATAATCGTTTGTACCTCTATTTGTATGTACATTAACAAACTTGCGTACGAAATTTCATTTCAAAATTATCATACTCAAAGAAGTTATAACAAATCTCGTGAAGGACCTTTGAACGTGAGGCCCTCAATGGTGTACTTGATTTGGGCCGTCCGGTTGATCTGAAACGAAAAAAATCTCAAAATAGATAATATTGGTTAAGACGTGACCAAGCTTTTTTTGTTATCGTATTTCACTCATAAAAAGAAATGCTCGATTTTTTTTTCTTATTAAGGAAAAATAACATCATTATTGTTCATAACTAATTTTCAAAAAAAAAAAACAAAAAAGAAAAACGTCGCTTATGACTAAACTACTATTACACTGAATAAGATACCAAATTTTAAGTCAATCCGTTCATTAGATGTCGCGAAATCATATACGTCGTTTTGAAAAAAAAAAAACGCGTTTAAAGTGTTACTAGCGGTTGTATCGATGTAATGATAAGTTTATCTTCAATGAGCGATCGTTGCACCATATGTTGGACCTTCCTCTTCAATTTGACTTGCCTCAAGCAATGAACGAGTGTTCGTCAGGTTCGCAACAGCTTAATCCTTGAATTTATATATGTATATATATATATATATATATATATATATATATATATGTATATATATATATATATATATATATATATATATATATATATGTATGTATATATATATATATATACATACATACATACATACATACATATATATATATATATATATATATATATATATATGTATGTATGTATATATATATATAAATGTATATAATAGCTTTATAAATGTAGTATTATTTAGTTATATCTTCATGGAGTATTCGATATTTTATTTTTGTGATAATTGTAGAACATACATTTCCTGAGTTTCAACGTATGCCCTTGCAGATTTGATGACGTTGGGGTTTGCCTCGTCAGAATGCAACGTTTTTTTTTTCATTACTTTTCTCATTATCAAAATTCTTATTTGCTAATTACCGTCGCTGATCTCTCATAAGAATACGTAAAAACATACGAGTCATTTTGGTCTAAATCGATGAAGGAAAATTTTGAGCAGCTGAAAATACTTGACTTCTGTTGCATTGCAACGATGATTTCTTCAACGTCGTCGGGTTTTTGCGTATTACCCTTCCCAATTGAACTCTTTCCTATCACTTCCTACCCTCACTTCGACACCCTACCCTGACGTCCGTTGCTTCCACAGCCGCCATAAGCTATACTATACTGCATTTCCTGAGGGTACGGGGAAACTGTGGAAAACCTGTACCGTTATAGACGGTCCCATAATTTTCTGACCCTCTGGTGCACAGCGTTCTAAATCGAGTATCTACACCAAGGTCTTACGAGTCCAGAGAAAGAGACGAAAACCCAGCACTTTTTAGCGTAGAATATGAATTTTTGACTGAAGGTAGATGGTTGCATACTGAAAGTAAAAGCCCCAATAAAACGTTGCCCCTCAACTCACCCCAACCTTCAGGAATATTGCTTGAAAATTTTAAAATCGCCGTATCTCGATAATTAATCGCCCGATCAAAAAAGGTTTTGAACAAAAGTTGTTTGGAATAATAAAATTCGTACAAAGTTATCTGACGTCCAACCTCCTATCTTTGAAAATAGCGCCACAAAAACAATTCGAAAATTCGGGGTTGATGCGTGTGCGAGCGGAATAGACAATCGTTGCGTCCTTGTCAGTGCGTGCTCTCGTGTTTTTGTACCGCTGTTTCAAAGATAGGGGATTGGACGTTAGATAACTTTATACTTATTTTATTATTCCAAACAACTTTTGTTTGAAATATTTTTTCATCGGGCTATTTATTTATTTTTTATTTTTTTAAATTTAAGTTTTCAACCCTTATTTCTTAGGGTTGGAGCGAGTTGAGGTGCAATATTTTATTGGGGTTACTTTCAGTATGCAACCATCTACCTTCAGTAAAAAATTCATGGTCTACGCAAAAAGTGCTTTGTTTTCGTCCCTTTTTCTGTCGGTTATCTACAATTATCTCCAATTATTACGAAATCAATTTACCGAATAGTTTTTCAATGTACCAGTGTACAAAATTATTTATAACTATATAATATAATATCTAGATGTAAAGCTACTATACTACTATATATATATATATATATATATATATATATATATATATATATAGAAATAGATATAGATATAGATATAGATATAGATATATATATAAATATAATTATATTCTAAATGCATTACCGTGATCTCCTCGATACATATATATACTCGCAAATTTTATCCGATTAGACACGAAAACTTTGCATTGCAACTGTGCGTGTTAATTTTTTTCCCGCGAATTGGATCTTCCGCGGCTCTCGTTCGCGATGCGCGCGTGGAATATCAAATCCTCTTTTGTCTTCTCACAAAACAATCTCTCTGATGCAGCACATCCCGGAATTTGATGCGCATAATGCCCATATATATATATATATACACGTTAGAAAGGCGCAAGACCGGCGTGTGGAAAAAGACCGAAACAAAGTGGATAATGATGTGGTTCCCGATGCGAACTCCTTCGACCATAATAATCGTATCGTTTGTGTTTTTCATTCGTTTTTTTTTCAGCAATTTTTGAAGGACCTTCCGATAGACCGGGGATAGAACGACGAGGATTTTCGTTTTTGTGAGTAAAAGACAATGTTTGTCTTTTCGGGAATACGGGTCGGCATTTTAATAATCTTGGAGACATCTGGTGGAAAATATTCTTGAAAATTATTCAGCTTTTTATCTTTGTTGGTATATAACAAATAGTAGAACAAATAGTAGATCCACATACATCTACATGTGCATATACATATATGTATATATATATATTAGGGTGATGCAAAAAAATTAATATTTTCACCTTTCTGCGTTCCCATAGCAAACAAGCGAGATTAAATATTGTCGAAAAAAAAATTGTGCAAAGTGAGCCAAACAGCGCAATTTTTTAAACGTGGCGCAATCCATTTTTAGGTAGTTTCCTAATTCGTGTTTAAAATCATGACTTCCTACGGTTTAAATCAAAATAATATTTAAACAATATAATGAAAAAATAAATTACTACGTAATCAGTCTCATAAGCAACGTTAAAGATAACACTTTGAATTGCGCTACAGATTCTAAGTGCTCTATTCCAATCTTAATAATCAACTAATTGGCAACCCAAAAAATTAGAATGATAAGTCAATGATTAAAAAAAACGAATTTTCGTTGCGTTCCAACGATGCAAAGTTCGGCATCATGGAAGAAGTTTTTTTTTCAACATATACTAACATTTTTCGCTATATCCTCGAAGAGAAAATCAATTTTTTGCATCGCCCTAATATATATATATATATGTCCACGTGTGAGCTTTTTTGACGGTGGTCGTTGGGTACATGTAGCGGCGCATGCGCGTCAAACTCTACGGCTATTCCATAATTCACAACCGACTCCGTTTACTCTCACAAACCATACATCTCTTCGCGGAGATCTTTCTTGCAGCTTCCTCTCGCTTCTTCTTCATCATCTTTTTCACCCTTTTCTTTCTCTCTCTTGCACTCGCATCTCACACGTGCGTGTGTATCGCACTAGATCGTTTCATGGGCTAATGAAAACTTCGTGTCATTTCTCTCGTCTTACTTCTGTCAAAATATTTTCTTACTCGTCGGTACCCTTCGAACTCTTCACTGATCCTTTCGTTCTCAATGAACCCGATAGGTGCGATCAATAAGACCGGACGAACGCAGATATTACATTTTCGTCTTTTCTCATCGGCAGGAGGTACGATCAATAGAAATATTCACAGAACGCTATTGAAAAGATTTTTTCTACGTTGCATTTTTCTTGTTTGTCAATGATGAGATTTCATTTTATGAATTGGAATTGTGCGAAGTCCGGAACTTTTGAATTTCGTCTATTTGCCAGGCTCGTTCTCACGGAATATAAAATTGTACATTTTTAATCGTAACCCAATGAAAATGATTTTCACTCGCCCAGATGATTATCCGCGAGTCGAGGCTACGATAATTACTGAAATTTTTCAAGGCTTATTGTCAGCGAACTGCAACCCGAATCTGCGGGAAAGCAGGAAGATTTTGGGTAAAGATGAAAATAAAGAAAATGAAAGAAAGATTTTCGTTGCTTTCCAAAGAGCCAAGCTTCAAAACTATCGGAAAATATTACGCTGAAGTTTGCATCGTTGGAATGCAATGAAAATTCTTGTTGGTTCTGTTGTTTCTCCATCTTTATAACTAGCCAAAATAATTTTTTGCACATTTAAATCCTATCAAACGTTCCATTGATTCTCGTAATCTGCATCTGGCATAAAAGTTTGGGCGGTTCGAAGAAAATCAATTTTTATTGTACTCCAACGTTGCAAGATTCATCATCATCGGCAAAATGGTATTGAAGTTCGCATCATTGGCATGCAACGAAACAACTTTTTTTTGACATACTACCCTATTTTTGTGGCTCATTTGGCTGCGAAAATCACTGAAACATTTTTCAGCGATCCTCATTAGCGTCCTTATTAAAAATGTATAATCATACTCGCTAAAACAAAAGATTTTAGATAATAATAAAAATAAAGTAATGAACAAATCAAGACCTTTCGTGGCGTCTCAATGGTGCAAATTTCGGCACCATGTCGTCAAATAGACTCGAAGAAAATGGGGAGTGTTATTATATGTATACATGTGCACGCACATACAGTGAGTAAAAAAGGTAATTGCACAACTTTTTTTTTCCAAAATGACGCTCTGAAAAGAAAATAACACGATCGCAGAGTATTTTTTCAATAATTCATTCCAAATATAACTTTTGTATGCTAATGTTAATATGAATAATGTATGTTGATGGAAAACCCCAGTAAACACACAGAAAAAAACGAGGTATGCAAATACTTTTTTACCTATATATATATATATATATATATATATATATATATATATATATATATATATATATATAAATGAGAACTGTAAAATTAATGAAGTAAATTGCCGATACCGTTGTACAGAATTGTCCGGCGAATTATTTCGTATGAATAAGTAATTACTTATGCATAGTACTCGTGTATAATTAACGAGCATGTGGCGTGCACGCGCAAAACTGCCTCTGTGTCACTTCCGGAATAA
Organism: Ophion obscuratus; assembly: GCA_964007375.1. NCBI lineage: Eukaryota > Metazoa > Arthropoda > Insecta > Hymenoptera > Ichneumonidae > Ophion > Ophion obscuratus. The sequence goes on along the minus strand of OZ023312.1, from coordinate 18,366,476 downwards.
GTAATTTTCGAGTCCAAAATTTCCGCTCGATCTCCCTCGTCATGTAGAAGTGCACTCTCAATATTCGTATGCAGTCGTATAAGGATTTGAGAATTACAAAGATTCGCTATGGCTGATGGTATGGAAGAAAGCGAGAGAGAGAGAGAGAGGAAAATTCCTTACCGGTTTTTGACATCGTCGGGGATTTCGGACGCGCGGCTGACCTATATATACGTTCTTCCCGCATAGATGCGGCTGGTTTTTATTGATTTTACCTTCGAGCCAAAGGCTCGGACGGTGCAACGACTCCGAACTCTCAACTCGCTATATCTCTCCCTACGGAAAGGTACGGACGCATTCGTGCAACGCATACATTCGCTGGGCAATATCGTCGAACACCTGAACAAAGGATACAAAAAATGAGCAGTCGTCTAAAGAAAGAAGAAAAACAGTTTTTATCACATTTTTGCACATTTGCACAATTTATACCGGAATACCTAGGAATATCGGAAATATTGAACTACAATGTCTGCATTCGTAATATTTCAACGTTGTTCGTCTCGTGCTATACTTTCAAACTTTCCTTTCCGGTACTTGCTATACTCGACTCAACGCACGCCGAATGCCATCCTACCCTAATCCCTCAATCATTCTACAAGGCATTTGGGATCGGGTCATTTGTAGAAGCAAACCGCAAAAACGCCATTAGAAGAGTGGACATGAAGAAATGCCTTTGCAGTTGCTTTTAAGGGGTTAGGTCACTCTAGAGGCCGAAAAAATAGGCTTTTTGGCCATTTTTTTTTCTTCAGAAAAACTACAAAATAAATCGAGACTACAAAAAAGGGTGTTTATCATGCATATCAGTGACTGTATACAATAATTTTTTTAAAGCGATTAATTTCAAAATGGCGGCTATGCAGCGTTTATCTCAAAACTGCATTTTTTACGTTGGCTGGAAACATAATTCAGACAATTTTCAACCGATTCACTTGAAATGTTGAATATATCTTGAAAAATACATTTTCTATGGAAGTACGTGGGATTTTTATTATATTGCATAGTTCATTTGTTATTAACAAGTATCTGACGATTTTTTAGGCAAATTTTTGGAAAGTGAAAAATTTCGTCAGATAATTGTTATTAACAAATGAACTATGCAGTATAAAACAAAATCCTACGTACTCCCATAGAAAATGTATTTTTCAAGATATATTCAACATTTCAAGTTAATCGGTTGAAAATTGTCTGAGTTATGTTTCCGGCCAACTTAAGAAACGCAGTTTCGAGATAAACGGTGCACAGCCGCCATTTTGAAATTAATCGCTTCAAAAAAATTATTGTATACAGTCACTGATATGTATGATAGACACCCTTTTTTGTAATCTCGATTTATTTTGTAGTTTTTCTGAAAAAAAATCCTCAGAAAGCCTATTTTTTTCGGCCTCTAGAGTGGCCTAAGGCCTTAAACAAGAAGCAGCGAGCATTTGAGAGAATTCTCTTACTGGGTTCCAATAAACTTGGTGCCTAAAAAACGGGTCGATATTCAATTTTTTTTCCTGATAAGAGTAGTGGGACAACGAGGTCGGGATTTTACACAAAATTCATACACAATCTTGCCAAGTTTGCGTTTTTTTTTAATCGAAAAATATTGATCAACCATTGAGTTATTATGATTTAAAGAACGTGCCGCTGCTGCTGCATGGCCCAATCAGTGTAGGTGGTTCTGGCAACTAGGGTGATAGGACAAAAAATAAAAAAAAATGTTCTCTCCCGATAAAAACTAAAACTTTCGTATGACCGGATATTTTTGTGAAATTTTGCAACTTACGAAAATAAAAAAGGTTCGTTTTTCGACTATGAAGAATTTTTATAATTTCTTGTTAAAATGTGGATTAACCTATCAAAAAATCATCCAGTCTTGCGATAGAACGTTTTTTTAATCATGCTCAGTCCGAATTTAAAATGAATCGAAGGGATAGATTTCGAAATACGACACACCGTTTCATAAAACATAGTGTCGAGTAAAACGCAAGAAAATCGTCGTTGCAAATTACAGGTAAAACCCTATGCTATAAAACTATACAAAACACTTTTTTTCAATTTCAAGCCCATGCCGACCCCTCAAACTACGAAATACTATGGAGAATTTCAAAATGCTATAGTTCTGTTTCACGTAATTAAAATTCCATCAACGTCCGCATCTCCGTATATGCACCCACACACTCACGTACTTTCACACGGCGTCGAGGACAAAGGATTTTTATCGTCGATTCACGCCGTCTCGGTTCGTCTGGAAATGATATTGTCCTCTCGCGATTTTCACAATGAAATCTCTCGCTATTGTCACACACACACACACACACACACACACACACACACACACACACACACACACACACACACATATATTCCCGGTCTTGCAAGTAAAAAAAAACTTCGAAAATATGCTTTCAGATGAAATTCAATTCAAGTGGGATGTATATATGTAAACCAAAAAAATACTCTTCTGACTTCCGCACTGTCAAATAATCATCCACAAAATTGAAATTTCACTGAAAACTATAGTAAATATCGGAAGCACAAGTTGAGCTTTGGTGAAAAATGCACAAAACGAGTCTGAAACATACCTAAATTTTTTTAGAATTAAAAAACAGTCCAGGTTGACTTTTTCCGCAGTCGCAAATTTGTATAGAATAAAGTGTTTTTTTTAAGCCAGGAGTGAGGTTTTCCATTGTCGAAATCTATAATGAACGATGGCGAGAGAATTGGTTGCCTGAGTTGGGCTGAAATATCCGAAATTTATATATATATATATATACTTATGGAGAAAGTCCATTTTGAATTCATTGTACCTACACAATGTTGATTATAAGCGCAACAAATGATCAATTTTTGGACAGTCCTTGCACTCATCCTTGTAGACCATAGGTCTACAGGTATCTAAAAGGGATTTTGAAAACGGTGATATTCACATAATATTGAGTATGAGGACATTAGGCTGACATGAGGACCATTCTCCAACCTTTTCTTCAAAACCGCCTTTTCTCATATATCTTACTAATATTACAGGGTGTTGTATGTTTGTTACTCAATCAAGCCAAAGCGGATAAACGGACTTGGATGAAATTCGGCACACCGGTGAAGTATGCCCTGGAATAACACATAGGATACTCTTTATTCCAGTAGACGGCGTCATTTATTAAAGTGACGTAATTTTTTAAATGCCATTTTTGTAATGAGAGTTATGTACACATCAAAAGTAATGATAAAAACTATTGAGGACTTAACTGATCATACTATGTACAATGATTAAACTAATAAAAATAACGTCAATTGTGTACAAAAAAAAAACAACGAAAGCTCGGCTGTAAGGAGGGCGTGCGTTGCCTTACCTCCTCACTCGATAGATGGCGTTGGGCTCGAATCAGGTCGCGCTACAACCGTTACACGCTTGTAACGAGATGTCGGTCGCCTCAAAATCTGCGTATGATGATGACATACATCATACTGCGATTATTAATCCGTTTTTTGAAAGGTTTTCGGGCGCTTTTGTGCTTTAAAGTCAATTTAATTTTAAAACGCGCTATAACTTTGCACAAACGCGTTCACCCTAGGGCTGCTGTTCGGTGGCCAACTTACGTTACAAATGAGAGGTTATATGTCGTTTGAACATCATTGTTATTGTCGTTTATCTGCCTAAAATCGTGTTTTAATACGAATTAGCTGTTTTTTCGTTGGGTTCGATTTGTTTTGGATTTATCGTTATGATCAAACAGCGATTTAATACAAATTGCTTATTATTTTCCGGACTTTGATTTTCTTTCGTTTTAGGGTTTGGGCGAAAATTGGCACTTTTGTACTACTATTTCATCAATTACCAACACTTACCTCAGCAAGTCGGTCTACAACGATGCCTGAGAAATATGACACTCCACCTTCTTTCATCCTTTTTTTAACTTTTTCCCTCTCTTTGTTTATCCCCTCTCTGGATCAAATCCTAGAGTCCACGTGGACCAAGTTGCGGGCAAAAGCGAGTATATACAAAGAGTAACGAAAATATTCGGACACTACTATATATTCGATTAAATTGACATGTATTGTAATTATTTATGAAAGGAATCTTTTTTTTTAATTAATGAATTACTGATTGCAGTTAATAATAATTCGCCAGAATATTCCATTATTTACAACCGTTATATCTTTTTTAAGCAGTGAATGAAATAATGTTCGATTTTCATGTTACAAAAATATTCGGACACTCCATATACATTTTAAGCAATGCTTTCTAGGGAATCAGCACTTGGGTTCAAATGAATGTTTACAAGCACAGTTGTGTATAATGACCTTCCATGTGGTTTTGCTAAATTTTTCATCAGTATATCGTCTATCGTAAGCAAAAATGGGTCGCAAAAGTAAAAATACCTCATTTGATGCAAGACATCTTGTTATTTTTTATCATGCACGACGAAAATGTTATCGCGGAGTTGGCACCTTGCTAAATTTGGGTAAAAGAACTTTTGTGGATATTATAGAAAGATTGAAACGTGAAGATCGCATTGAGTTTGTAAAGCAAAGTGGCCGGCCAGCAATATTAAATGATACAGAACGCAGACAAGTAGTGCGAAATGTTTATTTAAAATCCACGATTAAGTGCTTGAAAATGAGCAGCAGAAATTTTCTCGAGAAACTGGGAAAAATATACATCCCCAAAAAATTCGATGAACATTGAAAGAAAAGATGGTGGAGTAGCCAGGAAAAAAACATTCATTAATGAGACGAATAGACGAAAACGTATACAATTCGCAAAATAATCCAGCAATAAAGATGAAGCCTGGTGGAATGACGTAACCTTTTGCGATGAAAGCAAAGTTAACATTGTTGGGTCCAATGGACATTCTATGGTGTGGCGTAAACCTAATACGGAGTTGAATCCAAAAAATATACGTGCTACGATTCAGCACAGTAATGGTAGTGTACTTGTCTGGGGGTGTATTTCGACTGCTGGTATTGGAAAATTGGTTTTTATTGAAGGTATTATGGATAAAAATAAATACCAGAATAAATAAATAAATACCCGAATAAATAAATACCTGATTTAAAAGATAAACTTATACAAAGTGCTACACAAATGGGGATTCAAAGAACATTCAAATTCTATGAAGATAATGATCCGAAGCACAGAGTTCGCATTGTACAAGAAAACTTGTTATATACTCGTCCAAAAGTGCTGCTTCTTCCACCTCAATTTCCACACTTAAGGGGCTATACCAGTGTGAACGCTGAAAATTTGGGTGATTTTCGGGAATTTTTTGGAGGACAAGTACTCAATTAAATGTTTCGGAAAATTAAAAATATATTTGGCTATATTTGACCTATATTACATAATTTTTTCATAGAAAAATATTGAGGTCCAAGCGACTTATGCGCTGCCTTCGGAGGCGCCATAAAAAAAAGTTCCTCCACTGCATGACACGATTCCGGCCAATTGAGTAGCTGAAACCGAAAACGTAAAAAAATTCGTTAAGCTGGAAGGTATTTTCTGTACAATGACGTAGGATTTTCGAAAAATATCAAAATCTAACAAAATGGCGTAGTTATGAAAAAAGTCTGTTTTCTTGCCAATAAAATGGTCGTTTTTTCTATGCCAAATCGTCAATTTTTTATCCAATCAAAAATATCCTATGTCATTGTAGAGTAAATATATTCAAGAGTACTCAGTTCAAATTTCAAGTCAATCGGATAATTGCTCTTTGAGTTACAATGTGAGCAAATTTGAAAAATCTAATTTCGAGAAAAACGCGTTTAAAGATTTAACTATCGAGTTTTGCAACATAAAATGATATTGATATAAATGATATCGATGATAATGATATCCTTGAAAGTATAAAAACCGAAAAAGGCAAAAAAATCGATTTTTCGAAATCGTCACACTGGTATAGCCCCTTAAACCACATCGAAAATCTATGGGACGAATTGGACCAGAGAAGTCGATTAAAACCCATACGTACGAAAGATTAATTGAAGACGAAGACACAGGAAGAATGGTAACAAATAAGATCAGAATATTTTTAAAAAACTATTTCAATTATGCCAAAACGTATGAAACACGTCAAAAATCTAAAGCGATGTGCCACTAAATATTAAAAGTTCGTTGATCATTCCGAAACCTGTCCTTTTTTATAGGTGTCAGAATATTTTTGTAACGTGAAAATCGAACGTTATTTCATTCAATGTTTAAGGCGTTACCCCCACTTGTAGCGCAAAAAAGGCCTTTTTCATTAATTTTTTTAAAGAAAACTACAAAACTTTTTTAATCGATCAATATACCGTCTTAAAGAACACATCTTGAAGAACTTTCAGTAATTTTTTTATTGAAAAATATTACATTGTTTAATGGCAAATGGCCGTCAATTAAATAACGTTTTTATATACACGGTTTGCGGTGACCAACATTGCGGCGAAGTGGATCATCTGAAAAAAATGCGGATGGATTTAGTCAAATATAAGTATAAACTAGTCTTTAATCGAAGGATTTTAAAAAATATTCATTTTTCACAAAATGGCGGACAGTCAAAGTTAATGGTTCGATTTTAACGAAAAAAAACGGCCGTTTTTTGGCTATAAAACGGCAATTTTTTTCGAAAAAAAAAATCGAACGATTAAATACTACATTTTTATGTATTAAATAAGCCTGCAAAATTTCAAGAAGATCGGTTCATTAGTGTTCGAGTAATCTTGGTCACCGACTTCAGAAATGCCATTTTGAGAAAAACGCGTTTAAAGTTTCAATTTCCGGTCGTTTACACAACGGATTCTTCTC
>OZ023312.1:18309677-18357177 GCA_964007375.1 Ophion obscuratus | reverse complement strand
GACCCTGTTCGTTAAGGGCGGGGTAAAGTTAATTCAGCGAAAAAAGGCATGTTTTTAAGATTTTTTTTGGCGTAACGAATAGTGTTCGTTTATTGAAAAATTTACATATAATAAAGTAACATTTGAACAACATTCTCCTAAATTTGCATTGCAAAATATTCAAAATTGAGCGAGTGAAAATTAAACCCCGGAGGCGCCTCGAAAAAAAGTTGGTTTGCGGTGTGCACCATAACTCGCAACAGAATCATCTGAAACAAAAAAATCAAAATGCATTTGTTAAAGGAGATGTTTCTCGAGGTAATGACGGGAGGATTTTTTTTCTCGATTTTTCGATTTTTCGTAGCACTTGGGAGTCAAAAACCCGATTTTCGCTGAAAAAAATCGGCTAATTTGTTGTTAAAAAATTAGTAATTATTAAAAAAAGCAAAAAAGCTCTCGACAATACCTGGTGAATTATGTGAAGAAGTACTGTGCAAAATTTCAAAGTGATTGGTCCAGTAGATTTTGAGTTATCGTGCACACGGACTTCAAATATGACAAGTCTCAGAAAAACGGTTTGAAAAACGCAGAAGAGTTTGATCGCTTAGCGCTCATTGCACATAAGTTTGTGAACACTTCTCGATTGCATAAAAATTTTAACACAATATTCTTGATATATTATACATTCATTTAAAAAAATGAAAAAAAAATTTAAATACTTTACCTCGCCCTTAATATAGACCGTCGTGATCATATAGATGAGACAGTACCATCAATGCGAATCAACTTGCAAGCGTGCATCGAAAGTAGTGTCCATCACTTTGAGCACCCTCTATAGGAAGTAAGCGTTTGCACCGTTTTTTTCAAATCGATTCTGGGCTAAAAACATTGGAATTCTTTTTTATCGATTTTTCATACAAAATCTTGGTTGATCATCTTGAAATTTGGTGTGTGAGCTTATTTTTAGTTTCTTGATAAAATTCTGAAAAAATAGTAGTCCCATAAAAAAATAGAAGTGACTTCGTAATCTCCGAAGCGCCTCAACCTGGATGAACCTCGTGGCCACCACTCGATGGCCCCCTTCGAACTGTGCAACTTTTATAAGAAAAGTTTTCTCCTAAGTCTGATAGGTTAGAAAATATTTCTACTGCTAATAGTTGTTGCCTCAACTGGTATATAAAACCATACGATGTACTAGAATCAATCCGTAGAATAATTGGTTGTGGATAAAAATTTCTCTCATTATTGTTATTGTTCCTCGTGAATTAAATCGCGATACACAAGGGCATACTCGTGCACCGCGAATTAATTCGTGAAAAAATTAACAGAAGCCTTTGTGGAGGGTGGAAAAGTATTTCGCAATTCTTCCGGGGACGCAAACTCGACGTATCGACAAGTGTTCCCGCGGCTTTCTTTCGCTAAAACGATGATAATGCTTATTTTATACTCCTTTCTTTCTTTTTTTTCTTTTCATTGATTACCAATCTATGTTGTAATTGAATATCGATCTGGTGGCAGGTGGTCCGGAGGCGAAGTTGACACATCTATATGGGGCAATGCGTATCTCGTAAGGCGGGCGCCGTCATCGCAGCATCCGAGCATCACGGCTCGCCGTCATATCGAATTATGGACAAACCCCCCAAGAATCAAGTGAGTACATTTATTGATTAATATTACAATACTTTTGTCTTTTTTTTCAACGAGTAAGCGGGTGTTGTTCGGAGCATTTAATTCCATGTGAATTTGGTTGATGGAAAATTGATCCGAAAAAGATCGCGAAAATACGTGAAATTTGCGAATCTCATTTTTGAAAGTTCGCCCCGGCTGGTTATCCCCTACGATTATAGATTTTAGGATTATATCGCGTCGCGAGCTGAATAGGAGCAAAAAGCATTCGAGCTCGTCTTTCAGTAGTCGAGATTTTATCGATTTATTTTGAAAAATATCAATTAATTGTGCTTAACGTAGCAACTATAGCATATATTAATTTCATATTTCATTCATAAATTACAGATATACATGTGATTGCGTGTATAGTGAGTAAAAATCGTATACGCACCCAACAATTTCGTGTGTGTCATTTCTAAGAATTTCGACTAACGCAATTTATATCAATATTAATATGTACTATTAATAAAATAATGTACATAATAATAAGATTGATATACACTATTAATATTTAAAGAAAAAAAAACGGTGTCGAATAAAATAATCGACAAAAATGTTCGCTTTTTTTAAAGAGTTGTTTCAGAAAAGCGAAATGTGCAACTACATTTCACTCACCGCATATAAATATATATATATATATATATATATATATATATATATATATATATATATATATATATAGGGTGTCCCATTTTAATCTTACACCTGAATTTTCTCGAAAAATATTGCTCGGACGAAATATTGTGTGGAACAAAACTTCTAGGGATTGAAGGGGGACGTTTGAAAAAAATTTATTTGAGGAGCCAAAATTCAAAATGGCGGCGTTACAAAGGCTGACATGTTTTTTTCAAACGGAAACATAACTTTTTTTTATTGCCAAAAAATTTGTCAGCTGAAAACTAAAAACTTTTGTTGAACAAATTTTTTGATGAAGTTCATAGTTTTTAAGTGAGAACATCATTTTCAATTATTTCAGATGTATCCAGGATTTGTGTGTGTGTGTGTGTGTGTGTGTTTTTCTACCCATCGTGATCAAAGTTCGTCAAGGATTTAAAGAAACACGTTTTTGGGCCTGAAAATGGCACAAACGCTATTAAAATGGAAAAAAAATATTTTTAATCGATTTTCCTCCAAAATTTTCTCATGAAATATCGTCCAAATTTGAAAACAAAAAAAACAAAACAAAACAAAAATTTTCAACAAAAAAATTTGATTCTTTTTTTGTTCAAGTGGTCATACATTCGAAAATACAACATTGAGCGGCTTGCCGTGAGACATTTAGTCCATTTAGAGATGTTCTCACTTGAAAACTATGAACTTTATCAAAAAATTTTTTCAACAAAAGTTTTTAGTTTTCAGCTGATACATTTTTTGGCAATAAAAAAAGTTATGTTTCCGTTTGAAAAAAAACATGTCAGCCTTTGTAACGCCGGCATTTTGAATTTTGGCTCCACAAATAATTTTTTTTCAAACGTCCCCCTTCAATCCCTAGAAGTGTTGTTTACACAATAGTTCGTCCGAGCAATATTTTTCGAGAAAATTTAGGTGTAAGAGTAAAATGGAACACCCTGTATATATATATATATATATATATATATATATATATATATATATATATATATATATATATATAGTGTAAACATACGCATACTCATATTGAAAAACGCGGATTTTAAGAAGAGAGATTTTCTGTATACATTACAGAATATTTTTTTTAATTGTATATCATAAGCGTGTAAACCATATACAGGGTGACAATTATGAGGTGATCATGTGTTTTTCAAGTCTTGCGTAGAGATATTACGACCGAGAAGAATGTAATCTTTGATAGTTTTTCAAGTCCTCTCCGAAAAAAATATAGCGTTTTTTTCTGATGAGTAGTATTTGCCAGAAAAAAATTGAGCTTTCTGGGAAAAAATCGAAATTCCATTTTGAGTACAGTAGAATGAAGATAATTAAATTCCGAATGCGAAACACTCCTGGAAAACTTTTTTTGTGCATCCCGTGATCGAGAAAAAAATGACGTGGACAAGTGAAATTTAATTCAATTAAAAAAAAATTTCTTTAGAGGGTTTCGTATTCAGAATTTAATTATCTCCGTTATGCTGATTTCAAAATGGAATATTGATTTTTTTTTCAGAATGCCCAATTTGTTCTGGTCAATCCTACTCATCATAAAAATAAGTTATTTTTTTTCGAAGAAGGTTCGATGAATGAATAGTCTATATATATATATATATATATATATATATATATATATATATATATATATATATATATATATAACTTTCAGTTAGCATTGGCTTTGATAGAAACAAAAAACATTCGAGCTTATGTTCTAATAGACGAGATTCTCGTACATCGCGTACCCATAAATGATGAGCATATATATATATATCATGCTCACCCAGCTGTAAAGGCGTTGAGTGAAATGTTCATCAAGCCTCGCCGCTGTATCAGCCGGTAATGACGCCAATAAAATATCCAATTTCACCGACGGTGCGTCGCAAATTTTCTCACCTTTCCTCGCAACGATCCGCACGAGCGTTGCGTGCGCGCTCGCACGCTCGCGAAATAACACACGAAGTGACTGAAGTATCCCAACATCAAAGAATTCCGCTTTCCTGGGATTTTTATCATAAATCTTGGCACCATTGACTCGAGCTTAGAAAAAACATTGTAAAATGTGTTGATTTTTTTAAATATCCATGTAATGTTCTACATTTGTGCTATGATATTTTATGACATATTTTTGTGAGATGTGAAACTCCTTTCATGATGCAAGGAAAGATCTTTGAATAGGCGCATCGAAAGGCTCTGAGAAGATTGAAAAAAGAAATAACATGATCCAGGTTCAAGAAACACAAGGAAAATAAAAAGTGTAATCTTTTGAAAATTTCAAATTTAATGAACGAAAAAATGTTCGCATGATGATTCTAACAATAAATAAATAAATAAATAAATAAGCTTTTGGAAAAAGAATGGTATTGGAATGATCTTCGGGTCTACTGAGTAAAAGGTTTTAATCGAGGTTGGTTATTGTTTTTTAAAAGCATTTCCTTGAAGGCTTCCAAAGCGTTTCTTTTTAAGTTCAACTTCGAGATTTCCACGCGTTCCACTCCATCGTTTTCGAGAAAAAGAAATCCCACAATCTGAACAATTCGATACAGTTTCTCATCAAGAAACGAATTTTTTTTATGAGAAGCTTTGCTGATGTGAACTTGCTTTGACGAAAAACAAATCTCGAATTGATGTAGCCAAATTTATAAAAACTTTGAAATCAACCTTGAAAATCAAATTTTCATAAGGCTATGTACCAAAAAAAAATCGGATCAAGTTCTAAGAAGGACATACCTCCGATTAATTTGGCATTTTGCGTACCCATGTATTACTACTCGCTGATCACGAATATGATAGCGAAAATACCCGCAAATGTGATTTTTAAAGTAAAAACTCACAAAAACGGATTTTTCAAAAGTTTTTCAACTTTATTTTAATGAATGTTGATCTTAAAGAAAAATCTTTTCCACAAAAGTTGTAGCCTATAGAAAGACTGAACTTTTATGTTTCATGCAAGTTTTGTCTAAAACCAATCTGTTTAAAGAAAAATGGGATAATGCTGCAAAGAGTACATTTTCCCAAACTCCATTAGTTTCCATATTATCTATTTACGCACTTTACCGCAGGAAGGCTGCAGTTTGATCTTTAACACTATACGCACACCTAAATAACAAACAACACGTAACAAACAAACCCAAACAATATACAACACAACAAACAAAGCCAAACATCACACAACGCAACAAACAAACCCAAACAAACTCCAACCTTCCCGCGGTAAAGTGCGTAACTGGATAATATCGAAACAAATGGAGTTTATTAGCGAAATCTACTTATTGGAGCATTATCCCATTTTTCTCAAAACCGAATAGTTTTAGACAAAAACTGTAGAGAACATAAAATATCTATCTTTCTATAGGCTACAACTTTTGTCGGAAACATTTTTCTCTAAAATCAACATTTATCAAAATAAAGTAGAAACAAAAAAAATCGGTTTTTGTAAGTTTTTACCTTGAAAATCAAATTTGCCGGTATTTTCGGTGGGTGGGAGTCGAAATATCGATGGATCAATATTCGGATGGGCTGAAATATCTAATTAAAAAATGTCGAATGTTTGAATATAGAGATAGATCAATGTTCGCAGGGTTTATATAGTCGTAAATAAAAATTACGAATACGAATATCTCGGAGTTGAAATATAGCGAAAAACAAAAACCGATTTAAAAAATATTGAGAGACATAATATCGAATTGCTTATATAAATAACACCAAATAATTCGAGAAGACGAATCTTCGAATTATAAATATAGCGACGATTCAAAAAACAGAAAGCATTAAATCGAACGGCCAAAAAGTCGAGTGGTTAAAATAGCGAAGAGTCAAAATGTCGAACGGCCCGGATGGCGAAAACTTGTGATCGAGGTAGATAGCGGGGTGGGGGTATAAATGTCGAATGACCAAATATAGAATGACAAAGATTTCGAAACGACAGAATTATGAACTCTCAAAATAACGAAAGTTAAATCATTCGAAATTTTATCTTTCGACTGATAAAAAAATCGAATGACTATAAATCGAACCATTATTCATTGAAGAGGTAATTTATTTGAAAACGAATATTCAAATTGTCTGCAATTCGGAACATAAAAATACAGAATCGAAAAATGTAGAACACCCATATCTCCGAAACAGAAAATAGCGAGTGCCTAATATGCGTAATGCCGTCTATGGCGAAAAGCAATATATCGAAACGCAAAATGTCGATGGTCCGAAATATCGAACGCCGAAAGGTCGAATGGCCAAAATGGCGAACGTGGTGTGGCCCGTCACGTGGGATGTCTGTCTTACGAATTTTAGCCTACAGACCGCCAGCGCCATCTCGCAGCTTCACTCTGAGGCGCAAGTGACGTATTGCTCGATTCGCCATTCGGGCCGTTCTACATTTTGACCCTCCGCGATTTCAACCACTCGACTTTTCGGCCGTTCGCTGTAATGATTTTCTGCATTGTGAACCATCGCCTTTATTTTAATTCGGAGAATTGTCGTCTCGAATTATTTGGTGTTATGCATACATGCCCATCGATTTTATGTGTTTCGATATTTTATTAAATCTGATTTTTGTTTTTCGCTACATATCAACTTCCGAGATGTTCATATTCGTAATTGTTATTTTCGACTTCACAGACTCTAGTAAGATTGATCTATCTATATTCGAACATTCGTCATTTTCGAATTCGACATTTTGGCCCATCTACATATCGATCGTTCGACATTTGTTCCCCCACCCTAGATAGCGTTAGCGGTCGGCCGGGACGGCATCCATACCATGTTCGCCATTTTGGCATTCGCCATTTCGGACCATCGATATTTTGCGTCTCGATATATTGCTTTTCGCTATAGGCGGTATTACGAATATTAGATACTCGCTTTTTTCTGTTTCGGTGATATGGATGTTATAGATTGTTCCAATCTATATTTGTATGTCTCAAATTGCAGACGTTCTGAATATACGTTTTCAGATAAATGAGCTCTCGAATAAATGATGCTTTGCTTTATAGTCATTCGATTTTTTCTTCGATCGAAACATAACATTTCGAATAATTAAACCTTCGTTATTTGGAGAGTTCATAATTCTGTCGTTTCGAAATATTTGTCGATCTATATTTGGTCCTTCGATATTTGGATCCCCACCCATTTTCGGTACCATATTCGTAATCAGCGAATCAATATACACGTGTGCACGAAATTCCAAATTAATCGGAGGAATGTCCTTTTCGGAACTACACCCGAACAATCTCCCTATCCCTCATTCTTCGGCGAAAGACTCAGCTGGCTCAAAATTCCCTTTGGAGTGCCTTCCCTGTGTCTTCGTCCTTGTTCTTGCGCTCTCAAAGCTTTGTGAGACTTGTTCGCGAGCTCATTGGCCGCGCTCCGCTATAACGAGGAAGCATCCCGCGCAGTTTGCGGAATTGCACCGATAACTGCGCGTCACAGTAGTACAGTACCGCAGATATAATGTATTCGTGATGCATTCGCCATAAGCCACACAACGACGATCGAGAGTGCGTCGACCCTTATTCACGCTTCGCGCGCTCAGCGCAACTTCTTCTCGAGTTCCCCTCTTGTGAATTCATAGTTCCGCGCTCGTATACATAAAACAACTATATATATATATATATATATATATATATATATATATATATATATATATATATAATGCGCTGCCCGGTCGGTTACCGTCGCGGGAGAGTACGAAACCACGGGTCCGCAGCAATGCCAGTCCAGATCGATTACCATATAGTCGTTTCCGCGCGCCATACGACATCTTCACCAAGGAAAAGAGCAGAGTATAACTGTAGCACTGTAATAAGCTTGCCTCGTGGCATTTCTGCGGTTTTCCATTATGCCCTGACATAATATTGTTGACGTAAACGTCAAAGGAGCTCCTGCTCAATTTTTTAATTCACTTTTCATACATACATGGATAGATGAATAGAGAAAAGGAAGGTAATTTGGAATACCATTTTGTTTTAGGCCTACGATTTTTTTCCTGTAAGGTGTGAACAAATAAAACCTTGAAATCGAAGCAATATTCATATACTATCAATCTGCAAGCTATCAAAAATAGCGAAACATCGCTACTGGGTACAATTTTAGTTTGAACGCAATATTGCACGATTCCGTTTTCGAGATGGGGTGTAGGTATTTTGGAATAGGAGTATTGCAAAATATATTCACCGTGCTCAACTTAGTTATGTAGGCTATTGTTTTAGACGAAAATGTCAGACGTATGATTATTTCTATAATTAGCTTTAATCTGTTTTTAGTCGGTATTTAATCGGTTTTAAGAATAATATAAATGGGTTTGGAACAATCGCAAATATAGGATCCACCTTCATAGCCGGCACATTCAGCGTGCACCCTAAATCTCACACAAAAAACACTACACCTATTCTTCCTGTCCTACGGTCTTCACTAGAGTTCCGTTTACAGAAAATACACTCTGCATCAGCAGCAGGAGGTCTTCCACTAAATGAAGTTTCTAGCTTACCTGACGTATTTGCCTTACGACTGTCATAAGAGTTTGAAGATTCCAAACTTTCAGTGTCATCATCATCGCTTTCAATACGTCTTCGTTTCTTGGTCTTTTTATCGTTCTTTTTCCTATCTTGTCATATTTTGTCTTAGCCTTCTCCATTTCTTTTGTAGTTTTTATCTTTTTGCCTTTTCGTTTATCTTGAGTGTTTTCTTTTGCCTGTCTTTTTAAGATTTTCTGATTTCACTTTTTCTGTTTTTTTTTCAGGTTCTGTTTTTTCTGTTTCGGCACAATCTGTAAATGAAATGAGTTCTCTTAATTGTTGAAAAATACCAACATGCCACCAGACTTTCACTTTTATATATTAGTGATATGGACCTACATCTAGTTACATCTACATCTAGCTATAAATATTATGGTAATTTGGAATATTTCAAATTATCATCAGATGAGGTATTCCAAATTAGCAACAAGACGTAGTCGCGAATAAGCTCTATTTTTTTGTTTGTAAATGTACAAATCTTTTAAATCAAAGCAATATACAAAGTTTATGATCTATTTTACCGTACACATAAAGCCAAACAACATAATCATATTGGAATTTAACGATTTGAACTCGGTGAACACGTACCTCGAAAGTTTTCAAAAATAGCTCTTCACAATTCGAGCTCTGCTCCACATGTTAGAAAAGTCGGAAACGAACCGGTGAACATATCGGCAAGTGATGCCTTCTTTTAACATTTCACGGCCATAAAACCGAGATGGCGCTACTAGTTCCCGTGAAAACCTACTATCAGAAAATTACCAGCAGTATTCCAAATATCCTTCCTTTTGTCTCTCTCTCTCTCTCTCTCTCTCTCTCTCTCTCTCTCTCTCTCTCTCTCTCTCTCTCTCTCTCTCTCTCTCTCTCTCTCTCTCTATATATATATATATATATATATATATATATATATATATATATATATATATATATATATATATATATATATATATATATATATATATATATATATATATATATATATATATAATCCATTCATAACAGGACACCCTGTATGTATAGGTTTTCCTAAATTTTTGCTCTACGCATACATATGAATTAATTTCCCTGAATTGGAAATGCATAATGGAAATGCTCAGGGACCAAATAACAGATCGATTTTTAATACTTCTTTTCTAATGAGAGTATTGTAATGACGCGGTCGGGATTTTACAGACAATGAATGTAGTCTTCCCAAGTTTGAGTTTTTTCTGCCAGTTTACAAATATTGATAAACGAGAAAGTTATTGTTATTTAAACAAAGTGCCGCCGATGCTGCATAGCCAATCGGTGCCGGTAGTTCTGGTGACTGGGATGATCTGTAATGGAAAGTTAAAAATATACTTTTAGTATAATAATTAAATTTTCATATGACGGGATACTTTGTTGAAATTTGGAAAATTACGAGAAGGGCAAGCTGTGAGAAAAAAGTTTGATTTTTGACGAGTAAAAACAGCTTTAATTATTCGTTATTAACAAATTAATAAACTTGTCGAAAAATAATTGTGTCACACGATAGAAAATGTTATAAATCGTTAAAATGTTATCGAATCGGACGAATAGACTTTGAGATACGATTCAAACCGTTTCATAAAACATCATTGTAACTGGATCAGTTTTTAGAATTTTCACAGAATCTTCATTGCAAACTAAAAATAAGGTCCTTGGCTATAAACTGTACAATGAATAACATCGGTTTTTTTCTGAAATTTCAAATTTATACAGTCCCCTTAATGACACAGAGCAACGCGAAGATTTCTGTTTAGAGAATCATTTTTTAAACTAGGCCGAGTTTTACAATTTGTGTGTATATCCAGATAGATTTGAAGAAGAAAAAAACAGTTTTCAAGAGAAACAATTGTCTTTCCAAACGAATTATATTGTACTTTGTATCATTGAAACGCAACGAAAGTTCAGTAGTTTCAGTAGTACTGATTTTTTACAACTACTCTGGGCTACGAGAAGCACTCAAATGTTGTTTTTACGATCCTTATAACAATCGTGAAGCCCTAATTTACAGTATAAGGTTTTCGATGATAAAGGAAATGAATAATATTGAAGTTTACATCGTTGGACTGCTACGAAAATATATATGGTATTGAAGTTTGCATCGTTGGAATGTAACGAAAATATATTTTTTTCGTAAGCTTGTATTTTTTTGGCACATTTAGGCCACGACATTCACTGAGAAACTCTTGAGAATCCTTATTTAAAAGTTTATAACCAGAAGCCGTAAAAAAAGATTTTAGATGATAATAAAAATGAAGAAACTTCAACACCATAAATATATTATCTTCATATCGATTTTTTGGTCCATTTAGAGTATGAAAATTACTGAAACATTTTCGAGAATCCTTATTAAAAATCTATAACCAAAACCTGCAAAAGAATATTTTAAATGATAATGAAAATAAAGAAATGAAAAAAATCATAAAGAATTGTCGTTGCATGAAAATGGAGAAGCAAAAAAAAAAGATTTTTCGTTGCATTCCAACGATGCAAGCTTCAACCTCGTCCAAAAAACCTTACGTACTTTTCTTAATTGGCAAAAATTACTTAATTCCCTCAACTACTTTATCTTCCACTCTCCTTTGGCATTTAATCGAACAGAAAACATTTCTTTTGCATGCAAGTGTTATATACACTATGCATAATTAACCCCGATGAAAAGTCGTGAGAAAAAAAAACAATGAAACCGTTTTCATTCAACTTTAGTATTCCATGTCATTATGTACCTGTTACGATCAATTCGTATCGGCGATTCTCATATTCAAACACAGCGAGCATGATTTACAGCTCCATTGGATTTCCGGCAACATTTCACAACCGCGCTGCATAAATTGCGAGGAACGAAAGCGAGCACCGGTGTAGGTGGTTTAGGGAAATTATATGCGGGTGCATTTATTCTATATTTATGAGCATGGGTGTGTGCATGTATACACATAAATCCGTATATACAGGGTGTCCCATTAAAGAAAAAAGCATTAAAATAGATCGCTAAATTAAGTGGAATATGGTGGGGAATGTATTAAGGGGGAACGAACCTGTACAGATGGAAACTAAAAAAAAAATAAACGAAAAGAAGATCGCCAAGATGAGGTTGTACAAAAAAGATTCCCCTACAATAGTTTTATAGTTTTGAGGGTAACATCCGATGGTAATACAACATTTCTTTTGCCACCACGTTTATGGGATAAGGCGGTAAATTTTCATTTTTCAATTGGAAAGGCATGGTTTTTATTTTTTAGGAAAATAGCTGATTCTGAGACGAAACCAACAAAAAAAATGCTCTACCTCAAAAATCTAGAAAGTTATGGCGGATTAAAATTTTTTAAAGTATTCCACGCGACATACATTACAGCGGCAAATTTTGAAAGGTAGAGTTTGTGTGTAGCGTGAGACATTTCTAAATACTTTAAACCGCCATAACATTCTTGATTTTTGAATAATACATTTTCTTTCCCCTAGGACTCGTCTCGTGATATTGGAATTTGCATCGTTGTGACGCAACGCAGATTTATTTTTTGGAATCATTGACGCTTTGTTATCCAAATTTCTTGGCAGTTTCGCGCTACGACAATCACTCAAGATTTTTAAAACATTTTGCCAAATTTAACATCAAATCTCCAAAGAAATATTTTGCGCGATGACAAAAAGGAAAAATAATAATAATTTTCGTTGCGTTCCAATGATGCTAACTTCACAACCATTTCGTCTCGAAATCAGCGTTTGTATGTAGCGTGGGATATTTCCAAATACTTTAAACCGCCATAACATTCTTGATTTTTGAATAATACATTTTCTTTCCCCTAGGATTTGTCTCGTGATATTGGAATTTGCATCGTTGTGACGCAACGCAGATTTATTTTTTGGAATCATTGACGCGTTTTTGTCCAAATTTCTTGGCAGTTTCGCGCTACGACAATCACTCAAGATTTTTGAAACATTTTGCCAAATTTAACATCAAATCTCCAAAGAAATGTTTTGCGCGATGACAAAAAGGAATAATAATAATAATTTTCGTTGCGTTCCGACGATGCTAAATTCACAACCATTTCGTCTCGAAATCAGCGTTTGTATGTAGCGTGGGATATTTCCAAATACTTTAAACCGCCATAACATTCTTGATTTTTGAATTATACATTTTCTTTCCCCTAGGATTTGTCTCGTGATATTGGAATTTGCATCGTTGTGACGCAACGCAGATTTATTTTTTGGATTCATTGACGCGTTGTTATCCAAATTTCTTGGCAGTTTTGCACTTCGACAATCACTCAAGATTTTTAAAACATTTTGCCAAATTTAACATCAAATCTCCAAAGAAATATTTTGCGCGATGACAAAAAGGAAAAATAATAATAATTTTCGTTGCGTTCCAACGATGCTAAATTCACAACCATTTCGTCTCGAAATCAGCGTTTGTATGTATCGTGGGATATTTCCAAATACTTTAAACCGCCATAACATTCTTGATTTTTGAATAATACATTTTCTTTCCCCTAGGATTTGTCTCGTGATATTGGAATTTGCATCGTTGTGACGCAACGCAGATTTCTTTTTTGGAATCATTGACGCGTTGTTATCCAAATGTCTTGGCAGTTTCGCGCTACGACAATCACTCAAGATTTTTAAAACATTTTGCCAAATTTAACATCAAATCTCCAAAGAAACATTTTGCGCGATGACAAAAAGGAAAAATAATAATAATTTTCGTTGCGTTCCAACGATGCTAACTTCACAACCATTTCTTCTCGAAATCAGCCATTTTTTCAAAAATTAAAAACCGTGACTTTCCATTTTTAAAAATTGAAGATCACCGCGGATCTCATAGACGTGTTGACAAAAAAAAATATTTTGTATTACCATCGACTGTCGCCCTCAAATTCCTTTGTAAAAAATACTTTTTGGCATGACCTCATTTGTTCGACGTAGTTTGATGCTCTTCTTTAAATAGGACACCCTGTCTATACGAACGAATATATACTTACACCCGTAATCTATGATTATCGATCGCGAACAACCTATAGTTATACTGTCTCATTTATCATTTTGTCGTATCATCGGATCTCAACTTTCTCTTATCACGCCTTCGTTCTTCGTTCCCTTGTGAGAGAAGTTTACACACAAAAGTTACGATATTGCTTCATTCACTCTCTCGCGTAAATTCAAGTCGTCTTGGATTTCGTTACGTCCTCTGTCTTTCGTTTCTCGTTCTTCGTTCGGCCACTTGAAATGTCAACACTATAACGACGTGATTTGTATCGTGAGGAAAAGGGCCCCGAGTCACGAGATGTAATATTGAAAGAACGCAATGCTGATAATGACAGTAGAGAAAAACAAATGAGGATAGCAAAGTCTCAGGCCTGGGAGAGCACAAAATGAGCCGGCGTAATTGCCGGCTCCTCGACGAGTCTTCCTTGGCTCGACGTTGAGAAATTTAATTAGCGTCGTGTGCCGCCGCCGCCGCGCGCGCGGTTGTAATTATCGACGTACCTGAGACATGTACGCCCTTGTGCTACGTAATAACCGACGACATACCGTAAGAGCGTTGGACAGAATGCACATCGTGTGCTCGTACTCGCGTAAAGCTCCGCGCAATATGAGCATGGAAAAGTACGAGACACAGGGGAAAGGTGTACGAGATGATCCCCCCAAGGGAGAATGCTCGTAATTTCAAAGATATTCGACATAATTAAGATCTGAAAGCGTTTATTACTGACATAATTATCTATCTTACGATTGACATATTCGAAATATTCGATTTATTATGGTTTCAATAAAAAAAAAAATCCGTTTTATAAAAACTCACATAATGATCATCTTGCTCCTATTTTGGGTTTTTTTTTATTTTGGAGAAATTAGGTAAACATTTTTAAAAAATTGCTCGAGTTTGCAACACCTTTATATATATATATATATATATATATATTAATCATAGGTATATAACATAAACTGAACTTACAAGTTAAATTACCTCTACTTCCAAAGATGAAGTCTGCATCGTTGGAATGCAATAAAAATTCGTTTTATTGAACTAATTTTTTTTTTGCAAAATTAGATTACGGATGTCGCATTTTTTGAACATGATTCCCTTTAGAGAGATGTGGCCTTAAGAGGGGAGAGAAAACATTGTGTATAATAATATATTTTTCAAATCAATGAAAAATACGAAAGAATTTTTGTTGCCGTCCAAAGATGAAAACTTCAAGACCATGATAATTGGCTACTTTGAGAACGAACCTCGAAGAAGGATGTCTTGAAATCGCCATATATCTATATGTATAAACACTACTAGGAGCCAAAAATTTCCGAAAACTTCAGAAAAATACAAAACTTTCGATCACTGGATAATTGCCAAGGCATGTTAGAATAAAATAGTGCATTTCATTTATTATTTTACGAAGATATCATATAGCTCTGTGTAATGAATCATATTATTCTAATATAATTTTGCAATTATCCAAAGTGATCGAAAGTTTTGCAATTAGTTCATGTGTCGGGAAACTTTTGGCCGGTAGTGTATATATATAGAGTGACAATTGTAATGTAGCCATGTGTTTTTAAGGGTCTGGCACAGAGATTTTGCTACCGAGAAAAATATAACATTTAATGATGATTAGTCTTCGAAAAAAAATATAGCGTATTTTCATAATGAGTAATATTTGCCAGGAAAAATTGAGCATTCTGGGAAAAAAATCAAAATTCCATAGTAAGTTGAGCAGATGATAAAGTTTTCATCGTTGGAATGCGAAAAAATATTTTATTCGAAGTTCCCCAATTTTCACTGACAGATTTAAGCTATAGAAGTCACGTGATCATTTTTTACGCTCCTTATTCAGGAATTCACAACCCAAGTCTACAAAATATGAATTTCGATGTAAAATATAAGAATATCAAAATGAAAGGAATAAAAATAAGGAATAAAAAAAATTGTTGCATTTCAACGATCCAAACTTCAAGCTCATTCGAGCAGAATAAAGATAATTAAATTTCGGAAACGAACAATTCCTAAAAAAAGAATCTTTTTTAAATGGAATTAATTTCCATTCATCCACTTTGAATTGCATCTTTGGTTATTTTTTTCTCGATGACAGTATGCGTCCAAAAAATTCGGGAGTCTTTCGTATTCGGAATTTAATTATCTCCATTCTGCTGTACTCAAACTGGACTTTAATTTTTTATCAAAATGCTCAATTTGTTCTGGCAGACACTACTTACCACAAAAGTATGCTATATTTTATTTTTCGAAGCGGACTTCAAAACCATCGAAAATAATATTTTTCTCAGTCGCAAGATCTCCGCACAAGACCTTTAAAAAACACATAGCCACCTTATAGCTGTCACTTTGTATTTTGGCAGAATACACGAATGTATGTTTTTAAATTCCAAAATCCTCACATTCGTTTGAATTTTTTAGTCGTTTTGCTTAGTGTTATTGCGAGTAAAATTTGTTATAAATTTTTACTCGCAATAAGGGGCCGTCCATATATTACGTCATCGATTTTTGCTGATTTTCGACCCCCCCCCCGCCCCCTACAATCATCCTATCGTCATTTCCTAATGACCCCCCGCAAAATTGACGTCATTTCCTAATGACCCCTCTCGCAAAATTGACGTCATTACCAGTTTGGCAAAATTAAAACATTTGCGGATTTGAGAAAAATTGGGTAACATTAAAACATTTTGTTATAGAATCATCTTTTATTATTTTGTACTTTGGCAATGTTTATTAATATAATAATATTATTCTTCCCTATTCTTTAGTTTTCTGTGGATAGCTCCCACATTTTGTTATAGAATCATCTTTTATTATTTTGTACTTTGGCAATTTTCATTAATATAATAATATTATTCTTCCCTATTCTTTAGTTTCCTTTGGATAGCTCCCACGGAGTTTTCACCCATTCTTGCAAATCCTGGATCACGGGTAATATCTCCGTATCCTCCCCATATTCATTTTGGCTCGATCGAACTATTTTCATAGGTACGCTGTTATTTGAAGTTCTCGAATATAATGCAGACAAACCTTATGTAATAAATAAATAAATAATGAGTTCAATAATTAATACCATTAGGTACGTGCAAAATATTTTTCATCACTCATGCGGGGAAACCACTCTAGTTGTACAATATACTATTGTACATTTTGAAGTAACTGGTATCACAAGAATGACGTCAATTTCGAAACGCCCCCCCCCCCCATCCATCATTTACCGTCATCCGCAGACGAACCTCCCCCCCCCCCCAAAATTTAGAATGACGTAATATATGGACGGCCCCTAACAACATCGAAACCAAATTCAAATTCTTCAATAACACTATCCTGATCACTAGACTGTGAAAAAATGTCTGAAATATGATTCTCGTCCAGGAGTGTAAAAAAGGGCACGTCATTTTTACCGACTGAGCTGCTCCTTCCGGCTTGCTACTAATCGAACCGTGTGCAGTGGGTGGGAGAGGGGGGGGGGGGGTGTCGGTCAAGCAATTCCACGCATGTGGACCACTTTACTAAATTGACCTCCCAAAGTCACATGTCAGCCAGGAATAACCCATTTAACCAATCGGATTTTCTTTTTTTTTGTACTTATGATCGAGTTCCTTCGCCAGCGTGTGCCAGTGGTCGAATTGGTCAATCACGCGGTGACGAGGATGAATTAAAAAATATATTTAAAAGGGCGCGGGTGTCAAAGTCTTCAATAAACTTATACTTGAGGGGTCTTCTCACTTTAGACGCTAACAAAAGGCTACTTTCATGATTTTTTCAGATAGGTTTTTTATTATAGATATTGATATAAAAGTTGTTACACTTAAAAAATACACTTTCGAAATAAATTCAATCAAAAAAAAATTTATTTAAGTCGCTATTTATAGACGAAAATGGTAGTTAAAAAATGGCCTAAATAATTGTAGCTCTGCGCTGTTGATGAAATCTCGGAGATGGATCATCCGAAACAAAAAAATCGCACATTTTTCGATTCAGTATGTTAATGGCTATAGCGCATATAATACGATTTTTGATATATGCAAAAATAACTAATTGGCGGACATTTTTCGAAAAAAAACGTGTTTTTTTTAACGCTTTTGGCAAAAAATAGTAAATATCCAAATTTAAAAAATCCTTGATGTACGCTATAGCTATAGTTGTAAAGAACATGTGGTTAAAATTTCATAAGGATCGGTTCAGTAATTTCGAAGATTTTATCAACAGGCCGTCGAAAAACGTCGTTTCGAGAAAAACGCGTTTAAAGTTTGTTTGGGTTACTTAAATACATTTGAAATTTTTTAATGTATTTCGAAAGTGTATTTATGAAGTGTAACAACTTTTATATCAATATCTATAATATAAATCTATCCAAAAAATTCATGAAAATAGCTTTTTTGCGTCTAAAGTGAGAAGACCCCTTAAGCTCCCAATGCAAAGCCGAAATTGTCGAGACTGTAAATATGTTTTGTTCAGGCTGAAATTGAATGCGTAGCGGCAGAATGCGATGCTGAGAAGATATTTATGAATTTTCCCTCAGCTCTCAATACGTTACGATCCTAAAATCCGTTCCACGTGAGAGATACTGAAAAAAAAATTATTGCAAAAATACGGAAACATATTTATCCATTATGGTTGATCGAATGTCATTTTAGCATAGTTAAAAAAAATATTATAATTATAAATTTTATAAATTTAAAAATTAATATTATAAATAAAGAAATAAATATTATAAATTTATTATAAAATAAATAATTTATTTATAAATATTATAAATAAATAAATAAATAAATATTATAAATTTTCTGGTAAACATTACTCTTAAATCAGTGCGAAAAGGAGTTGTAAACAGAAATTATAATATTGACGAGCGTGTAGGCAAGATAGTAAAAATGGGATAAAAATTATTCTATAATCAGTACGAAAAGGAATTGCGAAAGGAATTCGGTAGTCTTTTGGAGTCTGTTTTCTGTCTAAATTTCTTTCGCTTTTGATATTGACGATTTCGAAAAATCTTTATGAGATAAATTTGTCATGACAACACGCGCGATGTGCACATTTATCAATTCGCCTGATCGACGGTGTAGACACTTCCGATTTGCCTGACGAAATAATTCGACAGTCGGTGAGGAAAAAAATGGTTGCACAATTAGAGAAAAATGTTTCTTCGTTGTGATATATACAAGTACTTTGTGATATATACTTATATATAAGTTTTATTATTATGGTTTAAAATAAAACTATAATTTTTACAACGATATTTATAACGATGATTTGTACAACGATGAATAGAAAAAAATTAGGTAAAAATTACTCCAAAATTAGTACACAAAGGAGTTACTGTAAAAAATATTCAAAGTATTCACACAAATTCCTGTGAATTAAGGGATTGGAGGTTGCATCGTCAGAATGCCATGAAAATGATGATTTTTTAATTTCTCAAATTTCTTCTGGCAAATCTTTGTAACGAATATCCCTCAATCATTTTTTCAGTAATTCCTTTAAAGATCTATTATTTAAATCTACACAAAAAGATCTTTTTTCAACATTAAAAATAGGGAAATTAAAATGTAAAAAAAAGAATTTTGTTGCTTTCTAACGATGCAAATGTCAAGACCATTGTAAATTCGGTCGTTTTTTTCTGTACTTTTTTTTCGTCAACCAGCCACGATCTCCATACACCATGAAAAATCAATCGAGCGTGCAATTGATTTGCCTCTGTCTCTCTCAATTTACATTCCAGATTTATAATAATGTAGTTTTACTGTGACGTAGGGAAACGTCTTCTGAACGGCATAGAAAACGTGTTTTTCGTATTAAGCGTAATTGAGAAAATCCATTCTCATACGCACGAATCAAATTTCCGACATACCCGCGAGCAAAACCGCGCGCTAATCTATATGTATACAGATTATCTTTTGAGGTATTTTGCACATCCTACGGCTTTAATTCGTGACGAGTAAACTACCGAAGGGAAAACGAACGGTACAGCGCGCGTGTGTTTGCTCGTCTGTGTACAGTCTTCTCCCGTATAAGATTGGAATGCAGATCTGTAGGAAGCTCGTTACTCTCGTAGCAATCGCAAAACTCCGATAGCACACCGCCACCTACTGCCGTACACAATACGATCGTTAACTCGTTTATAGAATGGCACATGTACAGTAGAGCCTTCGCGTTTATAGCGCATGACACACTGCGGAACATCGAATTAGTACGCCTGCACATTGACGTCGATGCAAATTAATCGGTAGATTCGATTTTCATTTTTTTCTTTTCGTCTTTCCCCCTGATGTCTGATTTAGCATTTAGCATAGTAGTATATATCATGTAGTACACAATCTTGCGTGATTCAATAGAGTATATGAATTTATTGGATATATAGTTAATATAATTTATCAATTCACGGGGCAATTTGTTGTACGTGACGATGTGAGCCACTTTAGTCACGATTTTAAAAGGAAAACATTATTGTCACTGTTATCGTAAATGTTTGTCTCATGACCCGCAGACCCAAGTGATTCCAGAAATCCAGAAACTCTTTTCAGTTTATCAATTATTTATCCGCCGCATTGATTTATATTTGGAAGTAAAAGTCCATAACTTTATGAGCTTGGGGCTTGCATCGTTGGAATGCAATGGATTATTATTTTTTTAATTGCTAAATTTTTTTGGCAAATGTTCGTCACGAAAAGCTCTTAATCATTTTTTAAATCGCTTATTTAGACATCTGGAATTTTCATCGGAAAAAAATATTTTGTATAATAATAAAAGTGAGGAAATAAAAGTATGAAAAAGAAATTTCGTTGCATGCAGCAATGCAAAATTCAAAACCATATCACTTTGACAGTCTTTCGTAATTTAAAAAACAATAATGGCCAGTTAAGAAATTAATTTCGTACACAAGTTACCTGTTTTTTAAATAGAATAATTAGATACAATAAGAAATTCTATTTATGAAAAAAAAACGTTTGCATAGAAATCTTGAAAACGTCCACTAAATAAAAAACAGTTATTTTTTAAATTTCTCGTGTGAAACTTTTCGATACGTGTTTCCAAATTGAATATGATATATCAATTTTTCATATCTCGCAATACTTATTTCATTTTTTATGACAATATCATTAGGGCATTAATAATTAGATAAAAGTGGTAACGTTCCATAATAGAAAAAAAATAATAAATCCTTTAACTTAATGTTCGACGATTCATGGCTCGTTCCCTTCGATCTCGAAAATAAAAGAAATTAAAAAAATAATGGAAATGTCGAATTATTCGAAATTCATTGACCCGTCAAAATTCCTGTGGGACTTGATCGGAAGATTGTTTTTCCTGTATGATTTTTCCAGTGAAAAAATTTGGCGTGCCCGAAGGGCAATTTAAAAAACGCACGATTAATCGATGAACACGTTACGGAAGCTTCGACTGTATAGACTCTCTCACGTGCGCCCGCAGCACACACTTCTCTATTTCCTACGAAAGCACTCTGCGGCTTTGCCGTACAATATTATACCACGAGATCGCTAATCTCTTCTTCCTCATTACTTGCTTACACTCGGCATCCCTGTCGTCAATCCGGCAGGAGATTCATTTATCCATTTTTACAATAGCTCGTCGTCTCCGATCCATCGTATCTACACGCTCACCCCTGCACATGTACGAATCGTAAGTCCCGCAGGTATTTCGTAACCCGAAGCATTTCTACGACCATTCGACTCGAACTGTTTCTTTCCGCGGTCGAACTCAATAGCTCGAGGAGGTCCGATTATCCGGTCAGACACATTTGGGATTCTAATTTTTTCGGAATTTTTGTCACGGAGAGTAACAATTGATCATACCTAATATTATATACAATAATCAATATGGACGATGTACAACAGCAATATGATGTATCTGATGGTGAACAATTAATTTTTATTGATTGTGCGATGTGGAAAAAATACACCATCACTGCACGTTTGATATAATTATTCTGATAGGTATATATATATATATAGAATTTTTTTATTTTTATTTTCATATGCTAATATTTTTGGTATGGAAATGAAGAAAAAAAACAATTTTTTTTTCCTCGTTATAAGAAACGCCGATTTTTCATATGATCTTTATGATGGTGAAGTTTGCATCGTTAGAACGCAATGAAAATGAATCCTCATTGAATAGCCCATTTTTTTTACCAGATTTGAAGTACAAAAAAAAGCTCAAACGTTTTTCAGGATTCTTATGGGAAATCGGCAATCTAAATTAAAAAAAAAACTAATTTTCATGGAATAGCCCATATTTATTTTACAGATTTACAGTATGATTTTACAGATTTACACTCAAACGTTTTACAGGATTTTTATGCGAAATAGCCCATATTTTTTGGCCCCAATTAGTGTACGAAAAACACTTAAACACTTTATGGGATTCTTGTCAGAAATCGGCAATATAAATTTGCAGAGAGCGAATTTTCATCGGCTAGCCCATATTTTTTTTGCCAGATTTAGAGGACGAAAAACTGAAACGTTTTATGGGATTCTTTTCAAGAATCGGCGATCTAAATTTGCAAAAAGCAAATTTACATCGAATGGCCCATATTTTTTTCCAAGCTTTACAGTACGAAAAACATTCAAACGTTTTACAACATTTTCATTAGATTTCCATTAGATTTTCATTATCGGCAACCTAAATTTGGAAGAAGCGAATTTCCATCTTAAAGCACATATTTCTTTTCCTGGCTAACAGTAGGAAAACACTCAAACGTTTTACAGAATTCTTATGAGTAAATCAGAAATCTAAATTTTCAAAAAGCGAATTTTCATCGCGTAGTCCATATTTTTTCTCCATATTTAGAGTACGAAAAACACACAAAAGTTTTACGGGATTCTTATTAGAAATCTGCAATCTAAATGTGAAAGAAGCTATTTTGGATAACAAAAATGAAGAAATAAACGAATGAAAATGAATTTTCATTGCATTTCAACGATTCAAACTTTAACGTCATTATTTTCGGTCCAAAGGCCTGATTTTGAGCGAAAATGAGGAAAATATCCAAAAATGATATGCAACGTCACCTTGTCCAATCCGTCACCCTCCAAAATTGATCCACAGGTCTCACTTTTCGCGGGGTTTTTTTTTTTTGTATTGAAAATGGTTCTCAATAATCTGTGACATGCTGAATGCCTGTGAAAAATATATTACAACTTATATTACAAATATATTTAAAAAAAATATATAACAATTATCATATAAACAAAACCCAGCAAACCCAAAGTAACCCAAAGTAATCCAAAGAAATCCAAACAAACCAAATGAGGTTGATGTTTGCATCGTTGGAATACGATGAAAATTAATATTTCCGAACTCCTTTAATTTCTTCTGGCAGACCTTGCCTACAAAAATTGCTCAACCATTTTTTGAGACATTCATTTAGTGTCCAACAATATAAATCAATAAAAAAAGATCTTTCACAATAATACAAGTATGGAAAATAAAATGTAATAAAAAAAAAACTTTCATTGCGTTCCAACAATGCAAACTTCAACACTGTCAAACCAAATTATATACCTCAATGTATCAATATTTTTTGAAAAATAATAAAAACCGACTCATATTATTCACATGTACCTGTTGTTTTTTTATTACCCGAAAAGTCTGATTACATTTTCAATGCCATGAAATAGTTGCACTTCGTGGAATGTCTGTTGATTTTTTCATATTTATTTTTTATTTTATTTATCAATTCTATTTACTTTATTTATCAATTCCTTATTATAAAACATTTTTTCCTTTTTATATCCTACTCGAATGTTTGATACAATTTTTCCATATACTAGTATTTTTATTTGCCGCTGCGAGGCATGAAATATTGATTTTTCATTTTCATCCGTAAATTAATTTCTCGCATTGTCTAGTCATTCCTGTGCGAGGCTGCGTCGCGCATTGATTTCCTCGGATTTTCCGTGCACCTGATGGCGATTCTGGGTGGCTCCGTATGATCGATCTCTCGATTTGCGGACGCAGCTCCGCGGTTGGCGGTCCCCGTCGATACTCGAGCAAAATGCAGAATCGCCATTATCATAATACGCGCATACGTATTCTCCGACACATCGGAAACCGTACACGTCGACGTATGTGCAATAGAATGCGGCTTATCCGACTCCGTTTTAATCCGCGGCCCCGGCCTCGTTGTGTCTCCCGTAAGCGTGTTGTCTTTCATTTCGACAAGGCTCCAGATAGAATCTCTCCTTTTTTTTCTGCAACATTCATCACGTAGAATTGCCCGGTACACGAGTGCACTTGTGATTTTCGTTTAGCAAAATTTCTTTTTTCGTTGAATTAAACATTAAAACATTTCATGAATTTAATAAAAATAAAACAATAACATGCGATTCAGAGACAATAAAATGTCATTCAAAGAAAACAAAGCGTGAGTGTAACAGCACTAATTATTATTCGAATACAATGAAATATGGATCGAATAAAATATGACACGATTCGAATAAAACTATATTTAATGTATATGATTATTACAAAATAATAATAAGATCCAAATTATAAAAATTACTTCAATAAAATGAGTTTGGATTTCACTAAAATTAAAATTCTTATTTTTTCCAATATGGTTTTTTTTCTTTATAGAAGAAAATGTATTGTGTTATGCTGTCCAACGATCGATCCTTAAACATGATATTGGAGTTTGTATCGTTAGAACGCAACGAATTATTTTTTTTCTTCTATTTACACATTTTTCAGTGAAGATCAAAGTTACGGCAAACTTTAATTAAGATCCTCATTAGGGACCTGCAACCTAAATCTATTGCAAGAGCTTTTGAATAGCAATAAAAATGGAGAAAAAAAGAAAACAGAAAAAGAATTGTCGTTGCATTCCAACCATGCAAACTTCAACAGCAACCCTAAACCTCAATAAATGAGAAAATAAATATCAAAACATATATATGCATACTACTAAATATATATATCTATGTATATATGCATGTACACGCATGCATGTAAGCTTCAAGTGTACTTTGCCGCATCGTAAAGATTTGGATTGCTTCGAGGTTGTTTACAAATTCGTTTAATGAATCCGCCATATATATATATATATATATATATATATATATATGAATATGTATATGTATATGTGTATATATATATAGCTATACATTCCCATACCAATAAGGATTTACAGAGTGACAATTTCATTCGACACACGCAGATGGGACCTCTCGCTGGAAGAGAGAGACAGGAGACTTTTTTTCCTCCCGGCGTGAAAGTGCTTCCTCTTGTACGGAAGTTGCTAGATAAATACATAAACGAGCGCCATGAGAATGAAAAGATCGTAATTCATGTCTCGTTACGCGGTAAAATCGCCGACTTGGGGCCCTTTCAGCGTCTGCAGCAATCAACACGAACACCAATCTACAGCTGCGAATCAAAAAGGCGTAATTGACGGAGTTTTGCAATGCGGTGTTGAGTGAAGTTACGCCTTTTTCATTTTTTGGCAGCCTTCCTGGCGATGTTGATTTTTTTTTTTTTCCCCACCAACGTAGCCCCAATTGAGATCGATACTCGCCTCGTGTACCCTCGTGTACGTATAATAAGCTTGTTAATTACACCTTCGCGTGAAAGTGCACCATTACTCGGACTCGGAAGTCCGTTAATTTGGTGGGGCGATAGAGGGTCACGGGTGTTTTAAGGATTTCGGTATCAAGATCGCGTCGCGTGAAAACAAAAACAGCGTGGAGAAAGGAAATTTGAGAGAAGAGTCGTATAGTTCTGTGCATTCTAGAAACGTGTGAAACAGTTTTTTTTTTATTACCAGTAATTCGCGTGCTGTGATCGAAAAAATTGAGGTCGACAATTTGCTTTTGATTGACGATTGAGAGAACTTTCAACGCTTGATCTGATTGTGAGATAAATTTGTCACGACAACAAGGGCGGTGTGGACGTTTATCAGTTTGCCTGTGATGTAATTCGATGGGCGATGAGGAAAAAAAATTACCGCAAAAATAGAAAAAAAATATTTATCTCTTGTGATTTCAGCATCGTTATTATGTTGTTGAATATTACTATAATTTTTGCAACGATATATGTATGGATGGAAAAATTGAGGTAAAAATTACTCCGAAATTAGTAGGGAAAGGAGTTATTGCAAAAATCTTTAAAGTATTCATACGAATTTCCGTACATTCGGCCGTTCTTTTCGCTCTCTTTTTTGTAGACGTTTTTTTACTCGTAAGCTAACGACGATTTTAATATGCCATGAAAAATCTATTCTGCACGCAATTTATTTGACTCTGTTTTTCTCAATTTATTTCTCAATTCTCAATTCATTTCAATCAGATTTATAGTAATATATTTTTACTGTGACATATAGACACTCGGAGAGGGTATTTCTCCAAGGTGGGCGAGTTTTAAAAAGACGGGATACAAGGTATGCGGGAAAAACTAATTGGATCGACCGGTGATCACATGAGAGATTTAATTCGATGCATTTTCGATCGACTACAAGTAATTATTTTTGCACAATTTCAGCATCTATACTTATAATTCACGTCTGATTTTCACCATGCGTTTCCTTTACCGATTTATTCCTTTCAACTTATTGCCAATTAATTTTTTTCAACGTATTTTTTCTGCCGATTTATTTTTCCGAGCTTATTTCTCTGTTGATTCATTTTCCCGAGCGCGTATTTCTTTGCCGATTTATTTTTCCGAGCATACTTCTGCGCCGATTATTTTTTTTCCAACTCATTTTGCCGCCGATTTATTTTTCCGAGCCTATTCTTCACCGATTTATTTTTCCGCGCTTATTACTTCTCTGCCGATTTCTTTTAGCAAGGATATTTCTCCGCCGATTCATTTTTCCGAGTTTATTCCTCTGCCGATGTATTTTTCCGATTTCATTTCTCCGTTGATAGATTCTTCCAAGCTTATTTCTCCGCAGATTTATTTTTCCGAGCTTATTTCCCTGCCGATTTTATTTCTCCGCCGATTAATTTTTTCCAACTCATTTCTCTGCCGATTTGTTTTTCCGAGCTTATTTCTCTGCTGATTCATTTTCCCGAGCGCGTATTTCTTTGCCGATTTATTTTTCCGAGCATACTTCTGCGCCGATTATTTTTTTTCCAACTCATTTTGCCGCCGATTTATTTTTCCGAGCCTATTCTTCACCGATTTATTTTTTCGCGCTTATTACTTCTCTGCCGATTTCTTTTAGCAAGGATATTTCTCCGCCGATTCATTTTTCCGAGTTTATTCCTCTGCCGATTTATTTTTCCGATTTCATTTCTCCGTTGACAGATTCTTCCAAGCTTATTTCTCCGCAGATTTATTTTTCCGAGCTTATTTCCCTGCCGATTTTATTTCTCCGAGCTTATTTATCCGCCGATTAATTTTTTCCAACTCATTTCTCTGCCGATTTGTTTTTCCGAGCTTATCGCTCCGCCGATATATTTTTCCGAGCTTATTCATCTGCCGATTTATTTGTCTCCAATTTATATTCCTCCGCCGATTTATCTTCCCGAACTCATTTCTCTGCCGATTCTTGCTTTTCTCGACACTACGATGCTTCTGGTGATTTTCCGAGCATGACGGTCGATTGCCCCGCCCGTGCATTTCTCCAGTGCCAAATTTAGAACGATCCAAACGTACGAAAAAGAGATCGATCGACCGCGGGATAAACGTCGAGTTGCTCTCGCGGCAATCGTGGGCCCGCGCCTCTCGCGTTTCGCGCGGACTGGTTTCCGAACGCTCGCATTAATTAACTATATATATATATATATATAAACACACGTTCGACAAGTTTTGCGATATAGCTTTCTCGCAAAGACGCGATGTGTCACTATGCGCGCGCGAACGATCGCTCGAGTGCACTTTGTCCCGATAATTCTCCTCGCACGGTTTACAATTTCGCTATACACGTACCCACAAATGTGGAACTCCGATAGTGACACCTCGCGTGACATATCTGCCGAGATATTCCGTGCATTTTGTTTCTCTTTATTTATTTTATTCAGCCGATTACTCTCGATCTTGTGCGAGTTTCGCCGACTCACGTAGTGAAGTGTATACGGCTATCGGTAAAAAATTCCTATCGCAAGATCGAGCCCCGATTTCTCGCGCGGACAGGCTTGCACGTGAATTTACTGCGTTGTTCGTCAATTTCTATACGCGTATATATATATGGGCAATTTTTTTGAACAAACGACCGGCTTTCTTTGCGGTGAGTGTAGATCGAAATCGGTATGAGAGGTGATCTCCCTCTTGCTTGGCATTGGCCCGAGGTGATCCATCGTACGTTCGTGTATGTCTCTATGTATGTATAGCGTATTCGTGAATTTATACTTACGTATATGATCGTATGAATGTAAACGTGTGACCCGCTTTCAAGAAACGATCTCTTGCTCTGCGTACAGAGATATATACAAATACGCATACACAGACGTGGGTGGCGAGTGAGCATTCCCCAAGACGCGATTTCAGCAATTTCTTTTCTCTTGGGGTTTTGTCACCTGCGGCAAGTGGGAATTTCCTAAGGAAAAAAATATATATTTTGCTAAAATCGGGTCGCTTTTTAGGGAATATGCCACTTTCGTGGTTCTAGTTGATTTTAGTTGACTTTGGTTGATTTTAGTTGATTTTAGTTGATATTAGGTGATTATAGTCTTGTAATCACAGCCAGACGCGTAGTTTACCTCTGGTTTCGATGGGAATTGTTATGACCAGCGGACACTTTTGCGTTGCAAAAAACCTTGCCTAATCCATGCTAAACAGGACAAAAATTGGTCCTGTTAGATTTGCAGTCGTCAGGTTAATCGGACCATTTTTTGTTCCTCGCTGAAATGGATTGAGCAAGGTCTTATTCGATGCAAAATCGTTGTGTAGTCATGAATTTCCAGGTCCCAGTGTTCTCCAGCCGTTATTTGGGCCAAGAAAGCAATTTTTGTCTAAAAATCACCGGCAGACACTGAGAAGGAGTCCGATCGATTTCTCAATGAAATATTCGTGTTCGCTGAACGAATTTCCATGCAGAAATTTTTTGGGGAGTCGCGAGATCCTACCACACAGGGAGTCCTCATTGGAATCCAAGTGGATTCCGCGCTATTTCCCGATTAACGTTGTTTGACAATTTTTCATTTGACATTCTCAAACGGAATTTTTTAAATCTCCTAAACCAAAAATCCTTTTGTGAGCCCGTGCACAAGTTTGTTGGGGAGTCCCAACACTGCAAAAACTACGCGTGTTTGACGTGTGTCCAAAGTATGTAGAAGCAACACAACATAAAAGGCTAGACACGCGTTGCCATGTTG
This sequence comes from Ophion obscuratus, assembly GCA_964007375.1. Lineage (NCBI taxonomy): Eukaryota > Metazoa > Arthropoda > Insecta > Hymenoptera > Ichneumonidae > Ophion > Ophion obscuratus. The sequence continues at coordinate 18,328,117 of OZ023312.1, read as the reverse complement.
ATTCTACACACTTATGCATTTGTTAACACGTTATGCGCTGCAATTACACACGTGAGTGTGCAATTTTTACGAATTAAATTCTTACACACTTTCGTAGCTGTCCCCATCATGAACACGCTTATTCGAACGCACATGAAGCGTGTAGAATCAACATTCAAGACGCATATTTATACACATTGAACTAAACAACACACGTCGATAGCAACACACGAGCAAAAATAACACGGGAAAAAGCAACATAGTTTAAGGCGTTACCCCCACTTGTAGCGCAAAAAATGGCCTTTTTCATGAATTTTTTTAAAGAAAACTACAAAACTTTTTTAATCGATCAATATACCATCTTAAAGAACACATCTTGAAGAACTTTCAGTAATTTTTTTTATTGAAAAATATTACATTGTTTAGTGGCAAATGGCCGTCAATGAAATAATGTTTTTATATACACGGTTTGCGGTGACCAACATTGCGACGAAGTGGATCATCTGAAAAAAAAAATGCGGATGGATTTAGTCAAGTATAAGTATAAACTAGTCTTTAATCGAAGGATTTTAAAAAATATTCATTTTTCACAAAATGGCGGACAGTCAAAGTTAATGGTTCGATTTTAACGAAAAAAAAACGGCCGTTTTTTGGCTATAAAACGGCCATTGTTTTTTCGAAAAAAAAATCGAACGATTAAAAACTACATTTTTATGTATTAAATAAGCCTGCAAAATTTCAAGAAGATCGGTTCATTAGTGTTCGAGTAATCTTGGTTACCGACTTCAGAAATGCTATTTTGAGAAAAACGCGTTTAAAGTTTCAATTTCCGGTCGTTTACACAACGGATGCTTCTCTTTCAACGCTCATATCTCAGTCAATTTTGTTCGGATCGACTTGAAATTTTCAGGACATATTCTCAGATACTTATACTTCAAAAAAATGCAATAAAAAAATCGATTTTTTCAAAATCGCAAGTGGGGGTAACCCCTTAAGAGTGTTAATTGCGAGTTATTGATCATATGTTTAAAAAATCACCTTGGTTACGGCATCACGTGAAACTCATTAGCTGATTTGACATCGATTGATTAACCGGCTAATTGAAGACCACATTTGGTCTTAACGGCGGGGTAAAGTTAATTCCGCGAAAAAAAGGCATGTTTTTAAGATTTTTTTGGCGTAACGAATAGTGTTCGTTTATTGAAAAATTAACATATAATAAAGTAACATTTGAACAACATTCTCCTAAATTTGCATTGCAAAATATTCAAAATTGAGCGAGTGAAAATTAAACCCCGGAGGCGCCTCGAAAAAAAGTTGGTTTGCGGTGTGCACCATAACTCTCAACAGAATCCTTTGAAACAAAAAAATCAAAATGCATTTGTTAAATGAGATGTTTCTCGAGATAATGACGGGAGGATTTTTTTTTTTTCGATTTTTCGATTTTTCGTAGCACTTGGGAGCCAAAAACCCGATTTTCGCTAAAAAAAATCGGCTAATTTGTTGTTGAAAAATTAGTAATTATTAAAAAAAACAAAAAAAGCTCTCGACAATACCTGGTGAATTATGTGAAGAAGTACTGTGCAAAATTTCAAAGCGATTGGTCCAGTAGATTTTGAGTTATCGTGCACACGGACTTCAAATATGACAAGTCTCAGAAAAACGGTTTGAAAAACGCAGAAGAGAAGAGAACGGCATGGAGCAATAGACGCTCAAATACTCATAACTTCGTCAATTTTACTCCGATCGATTTTAAATTTTAACACAATATTCTTGATATATTATGCATTCATTTAAAAAATTTTAAAAAAATGAAAAAAAAAAATTTAAATACTTTACCCCGCCCTTAATTTTTCGTTTCATTTATAGATCATTTTTGAGTTTGTCACGTGGAAGAACCTGAAATTGAAATCTATTTTCCAAAATCTCTATAGTTGCATTGAATCTTTAGCGACTTTTTTTTTGTTCCGAGGTCATCACCGACAATTAAAAAGCTGCCGTCATTGTGAAGCTATATGAAAACCTACACTGAAAAAAAAATTCGTTCATCCATCCAAAATTCCGTTGGTTTAACAAAATTGTATCTTTAAATACGTTCAACTTGATTTTTGATTGGCATAACAACACAGTATAGTTGCGCAGTAGCCAAAGATACATTTAAACTATTTGCTTATTTAGCATGTCTGAGCAACTGTTAAAACAACAGAATTTCGAGAAAACAAAATGCATTTTGCACATTCAACGATTCTTTTTTCTCAGTGTAGCCTATGCGAAGGCAATAAAAACCGTGACACCTCTCACACATACTACAGAGTAATATATGAGTACTGTTGAGTTCAGTTCAATAAATGCATATATTTTGGGGATTAAAACCATTTGTTATTCAGTTTATTATTCCGACGCATCCCATGTACATACAGTACTGCAAAAATAAGTGTGTTGTTTTTACACCCTTTGAGTGTGTAAATGGCTGTAGAAACGTTTTACACGTTTAAACGTGTGTAATAAAATAACACACGTAGGTGTGTTCTTTAAACACATCTATCGGTGTTATTTTTACACCGTTATTTTTCACACACGTTCAAACGTGTAAAAAATGGCTACAGCCATTTACACAACTAAAGTGTGTAAAGACAACACATTTGTTTTTGCAGTGGAGACGCACCCAGATCTCTATAGTGATTTGTTAGGAACACTGCACATAGGGAGTCCTCATTGGGATCCAGTTGGATTCTGCACTTTTCCCTGATGAACGCTGTCTGAGGATTCTTACCACGTTCGAATCGAAAATATGTGAAAAGTCACGAGAAAAAACTCGTGTCGTGTTGAAATATAACCTGCACGCTTAGTGAGCGTGTACGTGTGTGGTGATATTATGTCAAAGTGCACTAAAATAAAGAACAAATGATAATTACACTGGATTTTCAGTGCTGCGATTCAAATGGATTTTTAAGATATACTTTTTAAAGCGATTTCTGCTTTTTTGAGATCAACTTATATTATACTTAAAATATATAGATATTATATGAATTAGTAATTATATATATATATATATATATATATATATATATATATATAAATTATATATAAATATAAACATAATATATTTTGTTATATATTATATGCTATATATATTTACTATATATTAAAAATCGTATGAAACTATGCTGGATAATGTGGGAATTCTTTGGGATTCAAATTGGTTTCGTCCATTGGATATCAATAGGAAATCCCGTCTAGAACCCAATATACGAGCGTATAACGTTTTAGTATAGGGATCCAATGCAATGACCCATTAGTTTCCTATCAGAAAGTAGGAACAAGTATGGGAATCCAATTGGACACCTACGAAAATTTCTGTACGGATTTGCATCGAAATGGACCTTGCCCAATGCATTTGAAAAACGAATGTCACATGGTCCGGGCTAACGGCACCAATCGATTCGAATTACGACTGAAAAATGGCCGGACTGCATTCACAATGAGCACTTTAGCCGGACCATTTTTCGGTTTTAGGCAAATTTTTGGATAGTGAAAAATTTGTCTCAAAAATCGTTAGATAATTGTTAATAACAAATGAACTATGAAATATAAAAAATAAATCCTACGTACTTCCATAGACAATGTATTTTTCAATATATATTCAACATTTCGTGTGAATCGGTTGAAAATTGTCTGACTTATGTTTCCGGCCAACTTAAAAAATGCAGTTTTGAGATAAACGCTGCACAGCCGCCATTTTGAAATTAATCGCTTCAAAAAAATTATTGTATTCAGTCACTGATATGTATGATAAACACCCTTTTTGTAATCTCGATTTATTTCGTAGTTTTTCTGAAAAAAAAATCCCCAAAAAGCTTAATTTTTCGGCCTGTAGAGTGGCCCAACCCCTTAAACTCCGCAATAGTTTTTTTTTCTACAATTTTCATCCAACAATCTCACAAAATTGCAACTCCATCGTGGTAAAGTCCGCGCGAAGTATATTTCTTCCGACTGACCCATCAGGCTTGACGGTACTCGTAAAATCGAACAAGAGAAAGGCCACATTCGCCTGAATTTCATATCGTATTTTTTTACTCGTCTCGTAAGTTACGAGCCACGCTCGGATGGTGCGCGCGAAAAATTGAAAACGCACGGAATTTCAGGCGCTGCGTGGATGACAAACTTGTTCTGTGCGATGATAAAAGAAACAAACATGGAAAAACGTTTATAGCGAGTGGGGAAATGACAGATTATTATTTGCGCCAGGATGAATTCCGCGCTCAAGAGGCCTCAACGGAACGTCGCACGCGCATCTCTCGGACGGATGTGCGAAATGAACGCGCGCGCAACAGTGCATTCTTCGAGGCGTTACGAACGCTTGCATGCAATAATATGAAGAAAAAAAAATACTCTCTTAGGCTGCGGCAATCCACACGTATCCGCAACTAAGACGCGTAAACACACGCATGCACACGAAGACACATCAAATTGTTAATTGATCTATCTGTGAATAATGTTGTGCACTTACAGCTCCAACGTATGTGTTTAACCCCCCCCCCCCCCCCCATAGTTGCAGGATTATCCATTTATAACAGGACACCCTATATATATATATATATGTTATAAATGGATAATCCTGCAACTGTCGATAGATCAGATCATGTTCTACTATATGCTGGACTTTCAGTTTAGTAAAAGTCCCATGGTTTTCGAGATTGTGGACTTCATGGTATTTTTGAAAAAAAAAATCATCTGCTTTTGGTTTTCCGCATGCCATTTCTGCAAATAATATGAATCGACAATAACTAGGGAATTTTTTTAAGTAATTGGCACGATATGCGTAGTACATTTTTTTACACCGCAGGCTATCAAAGTCAGGGGGCCGGGTTGAAATTCCGAACGTTGAATGATCAGAACGCTCAAAACTCAGAAAATATACGACTCCGAAAGATCAAAACTTCGAAAGAATTTTACACGAAAGACCAAAACACTGAAAATCTGAATACCGTCAAAATAATTCGGCTATGGAAGTTTTAAAAGTTTCAAAATTTTCAATAAATCTGCGAATTATTTCAAGAATTTTTATTTATTAAGAAGTGATTTTACGTCAATTTTGAAATTTGTCTAGACAATGTTATACGTTCTACACTGCAAAAACAAGTGTGTTGTTTTTACATATTTTAGGTGTGTAAAGGCTCTAGACACGTTTTACACGTTTTAACGTGTGTAAAAAATAACCGTGTAAAAATAACACGGATAGATGCGTTCAAACAACGCATTGACGTATGTTATTTTCTTACACACGTTAAAACGTGTAAAAAGGGTCTACAGCTATTTACACACGCAAAGTGTAAATAAAATGTAAATAAAATGTACATCCTCCATATAAGTAAGTATATAAATTCATAATCAATAGTCAGAAATATATATTGAGTACATTTATTATAGAGGGTGTGTGTGTATACCAAGGTCTTAACCCGATTTGGTTATCGTGGGTCGCTGGAGACCCGAGCCATTTTTAGTTAATGTCTGCATTTTTGGGAGGTGGGTGTGTTTATGACGAAAAATAAAACATTTGTTTAAATTGTTTTGCAATCTTCATGGTGTACCCTTAAAGTAGAAGTATTCAAGAGTGTTCAGGAATTTTATGAGAATTTTTCATTGCAAATTATGTGTTATAACATGCCTCGGGTCTTCAGTGACCCACGATAACCTGACAAGGGGCCGAAAAAAGCGATAACCTTATCGGGTTAATTGAACGGGTTAATCGGTTAATTGAAGACCAAATGTAGTTTTGTTAACCTGTCAATCAATCAACGTCAAACCAACTAATGAGTTTGACGTGATGCCGTAACCATAGTGATTTTTAAAGTAGGATCCACAACTCGCAATTAACACACCTAAACTGTGTTACTTTTTCCCGTGTTATTTTTGCTCGTGCGTTGCTATCAACGCGTGTTGTTTAGTCCAATGTGTGTAAAGATGCGTCTTGTATGTTGTTTCTACACGCTTTATGTGTGTTCGCATAAGCGTGTTATTGATGGGGACGTTACGAAGGTGTGTAATAATCTAATGTGTAAAAATTGCACACTCCCGTGTGCAATTTTAACGCATTACGTGTGTAATTATAACACATTACGTGATACCAAATGCATAAGTGTGTAGAATCAACATGGCAACGCGTGTTTAGACTTTATGTTGTGTTATGTCTACACACTTTGAACACACGTCAAACACACCGTGTTTTTGCAGTGTGCATAATTTACAGTCAACTGTGTAGACTTTCGATGGCATAATCTTGACGAACCTTGTAATTTCGGAACATTAAAATTAGGAATTTGAAACCGTCGGCGCATTCAAAGTTCGGAATTTCAACCCGGCCCTCATGTCAAGATGATGCCAGCGAAAGTCTACACAGTTGACTGTTAATGATGTGGAACGTATAACATTGTCTAGACAAATTTCAAAATTGACGCAAAATGAGTTATTAATAAAAAAAAAATTCTTGAAATAATTCGTCGAATTATTGACAATTTTAAAACTTTTAAAACTTGCATAGCCGAATTATTTTGACGGTGTTAAGATTTTCGGAGTCTTTCGTGTAAAATTCTTTCGGAGTTTTGATCTTTAGAGGTACTATTTTTTCGGAGTTTTGAGCGTTCTGACCTTTCGAAGTTCGGAATTTCAACCCGGCCCCATCTTGAATTTCGGAACATTAAAATTCGGAATTTTAAACCGTCCGAGCATTCAAAGTTCGGAATTTCAACCCGGCCCCAAGGAGGTCAGATGTTTGAGTTGGTTTGTATAAAAATTCTCCATAAGATCTTTTCTAATAAAGTTTCCTTAACTTTTAAGGTTAAAAAATAGACTTTTCTAGATAAAACAAATAACCAAGAGTATTTTTTTTAAACTGGGTCAAAAAAAGTTATAATTTGTAGATATGGCATGCCAAAAACTAAACGCAGATCATTTTTATCTCGAAAACTGTGGGGCTTTTACTAAACTGAAATTACAGCATGTAGTAGGACATGATCTGACCTATCGACAGTTGCAGAATTATCTCCATAGCAGGACACCCTGTGTATATATATATATATATATATATTTATATATTTATGTGTATGGGACAAGATGATCTTGAAAGCCTTTTGTCCCCACAATCATACCCCATACTTTTTCATCCTGTGTGTGTTTGTGTGTGTGTGTGTGTGTGTGTGTGTGTGCGTATATATATATATCAGGTGAGGCAACAACTATTAGCAGTAGAAATATTTTCCAACCTATCAGACGTAGGAGAAAACTTTTCCTACAAAAGTTGCATAGTTCGAAGGGGGTCAGCGGGTAGTGGCTATGAAATTTATCGAGGTGGAGGCGTTTCGGAGATTCCAAATGCACCTCCACTTTTTAAAATGGGACCATCATTTTTTTCCGGAATTTGATCAAGTAATTAAAAATAATTTCCCACGCCAAATTTTAAGATGATCAGTCAAGATTTAGTACAGGCAGTCCTCGTACTTACAGTATGTCAAGTTCTCGACATATGCGACGTAAATCGAAACAATTGTTTTCATACATTTCCATATAAAATGAAGCTCTACATCATTCCATATAAAATAAAAGTTCTACATCGACTTTCAATATAATTTAAAAAACTGCATCTCATATAATCACGCTTTCGCAAAAAAAAGAAATATACATACATGTATGTATATTTATTACAAATTTGTTAATTATGTATTTTTTTTTATTATGTACTGAATTTTTACATATATATGTAATTGGCATATTATTCAAAATTGAAAAAATTGCAAGAAGCTGACGTAACACGAGAAATCTGACGCTTTATTCACGTCAAAGCACTACACTTTACTACTGCGACACTTTATTATTGCGTCAAAATGGTACTCGACGTAGCTTGAAATGACGTAACTCGAGGACTTCCCGCATAAAAAATCGTTAAAAAAGAAATTTCAATGTTTTCACCCTAGAATTGATGAAAAACATAGTCCAAAGACTTACTCCTATAAAAGGTGCTCAAAGCGATGACCACCACATTCAATGCACGCTTGCAATCTGGTTTGCATTTATTGTATCGTGTTATTAATCACGATTGACTATTATAACTCAATAGTTTGATACTAGGCAAAATCCAAATAAGTCGCAAGGCTTTGTTTACATTAATCGCAACTGCGAATCCTATCAACTTGTTTTGGAAAGCAGTGAGAACTTCGTCATTTCCATAATAATGTGTGTTCCCTTCACTAACAAGTCTACGAGAGAATTTCCTTTTGTCAGTACAGAATTACATTTCCCGCAAAATATTTCCTCATGAAGAGCAAGTTGTATCAAGTCTTTTAAAAAATTATTCCAGCCTTTTCGTCGATACAGGCTGACGCTTTTAACAACACAAATCAGATTGCAAGCGTTCATTAAAAGCAATAGCCATCACTTTAAAGCACCTTCTATACGAGTAAGTGTTTGCACCATTTTTTTCGTCGATTCTAGGCTAGAAACGTTGAAATTTATTTTTTAGCGCTTTTTTCTAGTAAATCTCGATCGATCGTAGAATTTGGTGTATGAACTTATTTTTAGTTATTAAATACAATTTTGAAAAAAATTAGTGGTGCTATCCGAAAAAATGGCAGTGACCGTGAAATCTCCGAAGCTTCTCCACCTTGATGAACCTCGTAGCCACCACTTGATGATCCTCTTCGAACTATGCAACTTTAATACAAAAAGTTTCCTCCTAAGTCTCATAGATTGGAAAATGTTTCTACTGCTAATAGTTGTTGCTTCACCCGGTATATATACATACACCTGTACATACCTGTACATATGTACCTAAAAATAATAATCACTATACTTGTACTCAGTAAAGAAAGAGAAAACCAGTGAATGTCGTGCTTTGCACACACATACTCGAAGCGTTCCATTGATAATTTCGTCGCTCTCTACCATTCTTTGTTTTTATTCCTCTCTCTCTCCCTCCCTCTCTCTCTCTCTCTCCCCCCCCCCCCCCCCACCCACGCACGTATGCAACTTTCTCGGCGTATACACAGTACGCTCCGTTTTACCTCGTAAATGTAACACCGCCGTGGCAGTAATTTATTTCAACACTTTTTTTAAAATAAGGTCTCAACTATATTACCGCGCGCGGAACAATAATAATTCTACATGAGCATCGTTAATTTTTTATAGCTCGATATGTAATTGACTATCATTAAAGAGTTATTGATTCGATCACTCTTCGGGATGTTTCATCGGAGCAGTTCGGTCATTATTTTGAATAAGTGCCGCTTGCGGGCTCATCGGCGAACGCGAATCGTGACTCGCTGGGATTTATAAACGAGGAAGTAAGAGGGAGAAAGAGGGGGGGAGAGAGATTGAACTCTCATTAATTCGCTCTGGCGTATTACCAAAAGGTCAGTCGGTCGTAATATCGCGAATATAACGGATTACTTCTTCCTCCTTCGCTTCTTCTTCTTCTTTTTTTTTCATCTCATGAACAGTCAACGCGCATTCCCCGCATGTACGAAAATGTGCGAGGTAATCCGCGTTGAATCATCGTACTTGATTGATTCTTGAATGGAATAAAAATTAAAAAAAAATTAAAATTTTTCTTTCAGGGGTTAAATCCCTGATTACTGTCCGACGCGATCATGACAGGACGTTGAATATCGTAATTAATTTCTTCAGAAAGATTTATCGAATCGCACATTTATAATTAACTTTCAATTACGTTTGGTTTTTTTTAAAATAAACTGTACTGATTTTTCGTCCGTCCAAATGAATTTTGCGATACCGAACAGAAAAAAATGCTCTTTATTGGAAAAATGGAAATTTACTACAGCTGATCAAAGTTTCCCGCTAACCAAACGGATTTTCATTCTAGTCATCGCACTTTCTCATCTGGCGAGGGCAGAACAATCGCGGATGAGCCACGTGGTTTCCTTATTCCTGCATGAAGCGAGTGTCGTCGTATATACAGGGCGATTAACAACCGCCAGGGTTCTCTTGGCTAACACGGTGTGTCATTGCGAGTAGAATGCTTTTTTTTTTAATGTCGTGGAACAAAAATTGGCCGAAATATTATGATGTTGAAGTTTGCATCGTTGGAACGCAACGAAAGTTTCGTAACCCAATTATTTGGCACATCAAGCCATCCAATGTCACTCAAACATTTTTCACACAAAAAAGAAACAAATATTTACCAGGATCCTTATTAAAGATTTTCAGCCTAATGTGCAAGAAAAGATTTTTGATGATAATGAAAATGTGGAATTTAGAAATTGAAAGGATTTTTCGTTGGGAAATACTAAATGAAAAAAAAAACTACTTCGTATAACGCTAGCTATTGCAATTACAGAAATTTTTATTTTTTCTAAATTAAAAATCGCACAATTATAGCTAGAGTCGGCCTGGTCGAGAAGAGTCTGTTGGAGAAAAACGAGATCGAAAGTTTTGGTACAAGTAAATCGTTGCGCTACCATCTCTCACTAAATCGTCCGTATCTTGGTAAATTTTCGATATTTCCACTTGATTTTTTTTCACGTATCCTTGAATATGTATACTTTAAGAAAATGCAAAAAATGAAATATGTTTTTGGCCCGTCACAGTGGTGCCCCGCTTTAAAAAAGTATGCCGTAGCTATGATATACAAAGAAAATTGGAAATTATGAAAAAAAAACTTAATTTCGTTGGTTTCCAGCGATGCAAACCTGAATATCATAAAATGGCACAGTACTTACTCGCACGCTTTTTTTTTCTTCAAGTATTAATTCAACTATTAATAAACGAAAATTATCCAATCATATTATCCATCGGAAAAGCGAGTCTCCGTGTCCGTTCTTTTTCACCGAAAAAGAAATTAAGAAAACAAAATGCACTTGTCTGCAGGTGGATTGGAACCCGCGTTCGATCCGGCTTGCACGTTCTGCGCGTGAGCAACTACTGTGCCATCGTTCCCCACTCATGACGGTGAATTTTGCATCGTTGGAATGCAACGAAAATGATTGTGTTTTCGATTTCGCAAACTTCCTTTTGCACATTTAAGCTACGATTTAATGGGACATCCCTCTCTGGACGCCCAATTTGAAGGGTCAGAAGGATGCATTTTTTTCTAGTAACACATTGGTTGGAATAAATTAATTTTTTCCCAGCATGTTGTACGCATGTTTGTGGTTACAATGTAATTTTTTCGGAAGAAAATCTTTCAAAGTGTTCGTGGTGCTGCAGTTGGCGTTGCAGCCCTCCAGCGGCGAGGCCCGAAACAGTGGGAACTCTACCAGGCTCAATTATAGTCTGAAACGAAAACAAATAAAATTTTCTTCAAACATATCCAACTGGATATAGGTTCACGTACCACTTTTTGAAATTTGGAAAAATACGAAAAATACAGCTTCTCCAAAGAAAACCTCATTTTTTCTTGAAAAACAGCACGTTGAAATCATTGTTATAAACAAATGGTTCATCCAATTGAAAAATGAAATCGTCAACCGAAAATCACTACTGTTTGAACGCTAACTGTGCAAATTCAAGCCAATAGTGTGAAAGTTACTCAAGATATCAATCCCACCGTGTCAAAATATGTAGTTTCGAGATAATCACGTTCAAAGTTTTGGTACATATTTTACACGATCTTGTGAAATATTTTCGCATAGGCACCGTATAAGTGTCCTTCTTCATAATTGAAATCGTGTTGCACACCTAATCTATGCAATCTGCGGGCAGTTCGGGCCTCTTTTGAGTGTTCTTGTGCTCTGATATCCGCTTTCGTTACACGCGAATCATCCTCAACCCGACGCACACTGTTCTACTAAAATAAGTACACCTTCGGCAATTTTTATAATTTCACGGTCTGGTTAGTCTTAAAATATTCCTGAAAGTTCACACACTGAGAAAAAAAATCATTGATCCAATATCATTGGTGTTATTGAATGAAATTTCGTTGATTCAATTGTAAAATTGTTGGTGTAAATAATCGGATTTATTAGTCCAAACAAAACGCGATTGACTTTAATAACATGATAAAATTAAAAGTTTTTTTTCCTTTCCAAAGGTATATTGTTAGCCGAGAACAATATATTATTGAAACTTTCTAAAAAATTATCGCGAACAAATTATATAGGTTTGAATGCATTTTCTGCAACGAACAAAAAAAAAGCGTTTCAATTCATAACATGAATATTGTTGATTCGAGTACACAAGAAAAATTGAATTTCGCTCGTTTGATTCAGATAAAATTTCTATTGAGTAAATATGTTATTTTATTTTTTCACCATATCCGATATTGATTTTCAAGTACATTATTCGTTAAAATATTAATATTTTACTTTGATTGAAAAATATTATTAAGCAAATGTCTGAACTGGTTAAAAAATTATGCGAAAATAAAATTTGTTTCTTGCGCATTTGGTTGAAAAAATTCAACCAATTCATGGCCGAGCGCCACCGAAATAATAGGTGTGAGGAAACCTGTAGTTCTCGGAGTAACCGCTAGAAGCCGCACGCGCGCTCGTTTCTCGTAAGCGTAGCGCGAACCGAAAATCTACTTAAACGCCGGAGAAACTCTAAAGAGTATCGCTCTGCGGCCTGTCGCTAAGATCAAAGTGTACTGTTCCCTATCAGTTGAATATCTGATATTCTCTCCATGGATATTCCATTGGATATCTGATATTCCCTCCACTATTATCGTGAATGATCATTCTAATGCTCACTTTTTATTTAAGATTTAAAACAAATTGAAAAACTTACGTCTCATGGCATATTCGTTTCTATGTAGTAAAGAAATAATTCATTCTATTGATTATGTTTTCTACGAAATAAAAAATGTTGTAGCAACCGCTTAATTATTTCATCCATATCTACGGATTGTATATAGAATGATTTCAATACAATATAATTTTATTTGAAAGATAATGTAGATATTCAGAGAACAGAAGAGATTTTCAAACAAAATAATATGTTATTTGAATCAATCACATTTTCCAATATTTTATAGTATTGTAACAATCTCATATGTCGGTGGCACTCCGCGATCAGACATTTATTTGATTTAACGGCGGGGTAAAGTTAATTCGGCGAAAAAAAGGCATGTTTTTAAGATTTTTTTTGGCGTAACGAATAGTGTTCGTTTATTGAAAAATTTACATATAATAAAGTAACATTTGAACAACATTCTCCTAAATTTGCATTGCAAAATATTCAAAATTGAGCGAGTGAAAATTAAACCCCGGAGGCGCCTCGAAAAAAAGTTGGTTTGCGGTGTGCACCATAACTCGCAACAGAATCATTTGAAACAAAAAAATCAAAATGCATTTGTTAAAGGAGATGTTTCTCGAGGTAATGACGGGAGGATTTTTTTTTTTCGATTTTTCGATTTTCCGTAGCACTTGGGAGCCAAAAACCCGATTTTCGCTAAAAAAATCGGCTAATTTGTTGTTGAAAAATTAGTAATTATTGAAAAAAACAAAAAAGCTCTCGACAATACCTGGTGAATTATGTGAAGAAGTACTGTGCAAAATTTCAAAGCGATTGGTCCAGTAGATTTTAAGTTATCGTGCACACGGAATTCAAATATGACAAGTCTCAGAAAAACGGTTTGAAAAACGCAGAAGAGAAGAGAACGGCATGGAGCAATAGACGCTCAAATACTCATAACTTCGTCAATTTTACTCCGATCGACTTGAAATTTTAACACAATATTCTTGATATATTATGCATTCATTTAAAAAATGAAAAAAAAATGAAAAAAAAATTTGAATACTTTACCCCGCCCTTAACCAATATATTTTTTTCATTCAATTGGTTTTTTCTCAGTGCACTATAATATGCAAAAATGCGATTTATTGAAGTTTCCAGAGAGGGATAGCCTCTTGAAATTTGAGAGGTTAAATCACGCAGACCTTTTTCGAGACTCTCATTCAGCGATCTACAACAAATTTGCAAAATATAATGTTAAATAATAATGAAAATAGGAAATTGAAAAGAATTTTCGTTGAATTGAAACGATGCAAATTTCTCCCCCATTACTAGTCGAACTTTGAACACGAATATCTCGGGCAATTTTTGTCGCACGACATGTAGAAAAAAAGCGTTTCGCTCGTAATGACACAATCTGCATGCTCCGAAGGGGAGCCTTAATAATTGTGAATCGCCCTGTATACACACGTATTCTTTCCCTTTTCGTCTTATCGGAGATCTCGCTTCCTCACACGGATGAGCGTTCCTTATTTATTTTTTCCCTCTTTCCTCCGGTCGCGAGGAGTCGTCGGAAAGCGTGGGATAGCAGCAATTCAAACTGTACTGCATATAAGCCCCGCGCGCTCTTGGTCCTCGCGGAGATTCTCCGCGTGAGAAAGATGATAAAATATTTCACAGGCTCTCGTGCGTATATTAAGCGCGTGTATATTCATTGCCCCCTTCCAACTTTTCCTTCTCTCCTGCCGCACTCCCCCCACTCGTTGACGTCCCCGTTGCTCCGAAATCCGCAAGGCCCTGAGAAGGCCCATTCAACCGCAGACGCGTCGTGACGTTGGGCCCTTCCGATGGTTAGCACTCGGCATATGCGTACCGCTCCAAAGCGGCAGCGGAGGGCCGAGACGGAGGGTGGACGCGAGCAAAGGTATAATCGCACGCAGACGTACAGATGTGTACGTGGGGAGAGTATCTTTTGAACCCCTTATGTCTGTGTAATGTTGGGTGTCGGTAAATCCCGTTTGGAAACTGTCCTCGAAGTTGAATAGTCTTCACCTTTCTTAATATATATTGGGATGTGGAATAAGTTCCTGTTTTCAAACAGATGGTGTTACCATATATTTTGGTTAAAAGTTTAAGGGGCTATACAAGTGTGAACGCTGAAAATTTTGGTGATTTTCGGGAATTTTTTGGAAGAAAAGTACTCAATTAAATGTTTCGGAAAATTAAGAATATATTGAGCTATATTTGACTTATATTACATAATTTTTTCATAGAAAAATATTAAGATTCAAGCGACTTATGCGCTGCCTTCGGAGGCGCTAAAAAAAAGTTCCTCCACTGCTGACATGATTCCGGCCGATTGAGTAGCTTAAACCGAAAACGGAAAAAATGTCGTTAAACTGGAAGGTATTTCCTGTAAAATAACGTAGAATTTTTGAAAAATATCAAAATCTAACAAAATGGCGTAGTTTTTTTCAATGCCAAATCGTCAATTTTCATCCAATCAAAAATATACTACGTCATTGTAGAGTAAATATATTCAAGAGTACTCAGTTCAAATTTCAAGTTAATTGGATTAAAAAATTGCTCTTTGAGTTACAATGTCAGCAAATTTGAAAAATCTCATTTCGAGAAAAACGCGTTTAAAGATTTGACTATCGCATTTTATACCTACGAGCGGTTGCTCTTTAGATAAGGCTGCCATTCGGGGAGTATTAGAGATACGGCGTTGACATTTTTACAGGATATTCTCGAAAGTATAAACTGTCGAAAAGGGCAAGAAAATCGATTTTTTTTTAGTATCACACTGGTATAGCCCCTTAAGACGGAATGACATCTCATTGCGGTCGGTATGGTAGAACAATTATAGATACCCAAAAATCTCTGAAACGGCTATCATAAGCCAATCTACGTTTTTTCTCTCAAATTCAGAAAATTTGAGGGGCAGACAGCTGTTCGTGTATCGATTTGACGTCGTTTGGCAAAGTTTCGACGTGATCTGAAGAGCCGTTTCAGCGATTTTTGGGTATCTATAATTGTTCTACCATACCGACCGCGATGAGGTGTCATTCCGTCTTGAGGCCTTACCCCCACTTGTAGCGCAAAAAAAAGGCCTTTTTCATGAATTTTTTTAAAGAAAACTACAAAACTTTTTTAATCGATCAATATACCATCTTAGAGAACACATCTTGAAGAACTTTCAGTAATTTTTTTATTGAAAAATATTACATTGTTTAGTGGCAAATGGCCGTCAATGAAATAATGTTTTTATATACACGGTTTGCGGTGACCAACATTGCGACGAAGTGGATCATCTGAAAAAAAAAATGCGGATGGATTTAGTCAAATATAAGTATAAACTAGTCTTTAATCGAAGGATTTTAAAAAATATTCATTTTTCACAAAATGGCGGACAGTCAAAGTTAATGGTTCGATTTTAACGAAAAAAAACGGCCGTTTTTTGACTATAAAACGGCCATTTTTTTCGAAAAAAAAATCGAACGATTAAAGACTACATTTTTATGTATTAAATAAGCCTGCAAAATTTCAAGAAGATCGGTTCAGTAGTGTTCGAGTAATCTTGGTCACCGACTTCAGAAATGCCGTTTTGAGAAAAACGCCTTTAAAGTTCCAATTTCAGTTTACACGAAGAACGGATTCTTCTCTTTCAACGCTCATATCTCAGTCAATTTTGTTCGGATCGATTTGAAATTTTCAGGACATATTCTCAGATACTTATACTTCAAAAAAATGCAATAAAAAAAAATTCGATTTTTTCAAAATCGCAAGTGGGGGTATTCCCTTAATATATATTAGGATGTTGAATAAGCTGTCGCTGTTTTCAAACAGATGGCGTTACCATATATTGTGATTAAAAGTTTAAAAAATAGATTTGAAAGGGCCAGTCACTAAAGTTCGAATGATAACAAAAAATAATAACACCCGTGTAAATGACTTCCAATTGCTTTTAAAAACTCATAAGAGAAAAATGCATACCCAAAAGAGAACAAAAATCAAAACCTATCCTACGGGGAAACTCTGAAAAATTGTCTTTTTCTCAAAAACTTAAAAAGATCGTAGAACATGCACGGGGGTATAGATATTGGTACGGGGTATCTAGGATTTTCTTTTGGCCTCCGCTTTTCGTGCCACCTTGTACGTGTGTGTGTGTGTCCTATATATATATACACATACACGCGAGACAGGCCCGTAAGGGAATCCGCGGTAAACCGTTATCGTTGTACCTCGGTATACAGAAAGAAGACGAAAAGATCGTCGATCCACCGGAGGGGCCTGCCAATTATTTTTTTCCGTCGTAGACACGTCCAATAAAAATTCAACTTCGATATTTTCATAAATCACACTAGAGCGATATCGCGACAAAACGACATCAACCCAATAATTCGTAAATGTATGCAATTTATAGAAGAATTTCTCATGGAAACTTTGATGAATTTGCGATTAATCATAACATGATTCAGGCCAGTCAGATGATACTTAAAATGTTATTTTCCACCTGGAAAAACGATCTTGGTGGAAAAACCTGTGTAAACGTCTCGACGTTGAACTTTCAACGTACATATACGTACGTCTACGAAACGAGTAAAAAAAACTGTCAAGATTCTGTGACATTCAACGATGAAACGTTCACGAGACTCCTTTAAAGGGATACCCGAACGACCACGTGTATAACGAGCTCTTCACCGGAGAAGTAGTGTACTACATGCCAGATACGCGATACGACGGGATTGGATCGTGACGCGACGCTTCTCGCGCTACGAGCCTATAATTCTCGTTTCCGTTTTTTTTTTTTTAAAGCGCACGTTTCGCTCAACAAAATCGCGCACGAATCAACTCCGGGCCCATTCACCCGCGATGTGCACTTGCTTATTATTCTACGTGTCGTTCTAGATATCGACGTTTCGTCTACGCGCAGGTACGCGTGACCGAGCGCCGCTCAATTTTATCTACTTTGTTTCCTTTGTATTCGGGATTTTTTTTTTTAGGAATGTTCGACTCTTTTTTACTTCGAGATGGTTTGTTTCGCGGAAAATTCAAGGAATTTTGACCCAATTGGGATTCACGTGATAATACGTGATATTAAAACGTACGGTGAAACGGGATTGAATTGACATTAAGGGTAACTTTGCCAGTTTTGGGGCTACTTTAACAGAGCGCCAAAATACGGTTTAAATGTGTGCGCATTTAAATGTGTTTAAATTTGTTGTTCAAGTTTATTATAATGTTGCTAAAGTTGATTGTAATGTTGCTCAACTTGATTTTGATGTCAATGATAATTATAATACTGATCAAGTGCTTATAATAGTACCCTACGTACTTGACATTTTGATGGGAAATGTTTCCTTAAGGGGTTTTCTCACTTTAGACGCTAAAAAGGGCTATTTTCATGAATTTCTTTGATAGGTTTACATTATACATATTGATATAAAAGTTGTTATACTTAATAAATACACTTTCGAAATAAATTTTTAAAAAAATATTTATTTAAGACACTATTTATAGACGAAAATGGTAGTTGAAAAAATGTCTTTAAAAAATTGTAGGTTTGCGCTGTTGATGAAATCTCGGAGATGGATCATCTGAAACAAAAAAATCAAACGGTTTTAGATTCAGTATGTGAAGGGCTTTAGCGCAAATAATATTTTTTATATATGTAAACATATATAAATATAAATATATACATATATTATATATACATATATAATTATAATATAATAACTTATATATATAACTTATATATATAAATATAATATAATAAC